>JAODAL010004252.1:0-159631 GCA_025379985.1 Phyllomedusa bahiana | reverse complement strand
AAGGGGCACCTGGGAAAAGGAAATGTTAACCACCAGTATTTCCAAGTAAAGCTAAATTTGGTCCCCTCATACGGAGGGACAAGCGCATCCAGGACGGGGACGTAATGTCCAGTGAAACTAAAATGGTGGTTGAAAGCTCCTTTTTCCGGCATTTTTTAATTGTTGGGGGGTCATGCATTTTGGGGCTCTGCGTGGCCCAGGACAGATATAGTAAAGGGCCCAGTGAAAAAAAAAGGTGGTTAAAGACTCCTTTTTCTGGCATTTTTTAATCTGTGGGTCAGACAGGTTTTAAAGGTATTCTGCGGTAAGGACAAAATTAGTCAATTCCGTAACTAAAAT
Organism: Phyllomedusa bahiana; assembly: GCA_025379985.1. NCBI lineage: Eukaryota > Metazoa > Chordata > Amphibia > Anura > Hylidae > Phyllomedusa > Phyllomedusa bahiana. The sequence continues at coordinate 159,292 of JAODAL010004252.1, read as the reverse complement.
GGGGTTTAAAGCTTTTTTTCGGCACTTTTTAAATGGGGGGGCATGAGGTTTGGGGTCTGCTGTGGCCCAGGACAGATTATCAATGTCCAGTAAAACTAAAATGGGGTTTGAAAGACCCCCTTTTTCCAGCATTTTTAATCTGTGGGTCATACAGGTTTAATGGTCTTTCTGGGGAAAAGGACAATATAGTCAATGTCAGTGAAACTAAAATGGGGGTTTAAAGACCTTTTTTCCAAAATTTTTAAATGGGGGGGGTCTGCAGGTTGGGTCATGCTGGGCCCCGGAAGGTATAGTCAATGTCCGGGAAACTAAAAGGGTGGTGAAAGACTCTTTTTCCGGCACTTTTAAATCGGGGGGTCATGAGGTTTGGGGCTCATGCTGCTTTCCAGGCGGGGTTTTTCAATGCCATTTCAAGTAAGATGATGGTTCAAATATACTCCCTTTTCTGGCACTTTTTTAATTTGTGGGTGATGCGGTTTTAAAGGGGGCGCTGTGGTACAAGATAGGGAAGTAAATGTTGGTTTTTTTTTTTTCTGGGGTTTTTAAAACCCTAAGTGTTTTTCCTAAGATGTAGCACGTATCCATTTGACGTTTGGATGTTAATTTCCCAGTTTCCCCACCCTGTTTGGGTGTAAGAAGAAGGTGTTGTTTTTCCCCCCTAGACTTTAATGTCATCCTCATAATCACTGCTCCTACGACTTTTTGTCGATGATGGTCGACTATCGACCATCGACCGATGTCGATGGCCAACACAATCGCTCAACACTAGTGTTTATATCCCCTTTGTTCTTGTGCCTAAATATTCTATTTCAACTTTTCACATAATGCTCAAGATCTAAATTATTTAGTTGTATATCCACATGTGCCATCCATAAACATGTCTTCAGTTCTTCAGACATATTGGGCGACATGTATGAATCTCGCCGGGTCGGGGCGCACCTTTCCGCCAGTTTCCCGGCGGAATCTGCGCCTGATTTATGTCGAGGCCGGGGCGCGCTCATACATAGCATGTAAAGTCCGCCTCGTCTGTGTGTTAGGCGCAGTGCGGGACTGAGGCGCAGTGCGGCACTGCGCCTATGATTCGGTGCCGGAGGTAGTACGGTCACACATGCGGGGAAAAGTCCGCCGCGCCTGGCCAGTGTGTGGGGCACAGTGCGGGGACCAAGGCGCAGTGCGGCGCTGCGCCTAAGATTCGCCGTCCGAGGCGGTGCGCTCGTACATGCGGGCAAAAGTTCCCTGCGCCTCGCCAGTGTGTGTGGGGCACAGTGCGGGGACATGGGCGCAGTGCGGGACTTAGGCGCCGTGCGGGACTGTGCCGAAAAACAGTTCCGATGCGAGACAGGCTGGAACAGTGAGAAATCATTCCAGATGTCGGTGCGGAGTATGAATAAAAAATCGCCTTTATAAAGGAGTTCAACATTCTCAGGAAAAGAGCTGAAACCTAAAAAATAAAAATACATAAAACAAAATCACTTTCCAATATCATAATTCAAGAATTAGGATATTGGAAATTGCCGGGAAATACAGTAATTCAAATTCAGAAAGCTATTCTGATTGGTCGGCATAAACCGGTCAATCAGAATAGGAGCGACAGTGAACCATTAAAACCTATGGGGAAGTTTAGACCAATCAGAATCCAAATAGTTCAAGTTTAGACCAATCAGAATAGTTCAAAATACAGTAAAAATGTTGAAAAGAGCTGATTGGTTAAGCTACCGGGGACTTGGCTAGCTCAGCAATCAGAATAGGAGCGACAGAGACCCATTCTAGCCTATGGAGAAGTTTAGACCAATCAGAATCCACGGCGGGACAGTTCAAAACACTGTAAAAATGCTGAAAAGAGGTGATTGGCTGAGCTAGCGGGGGCTCGGCTGGCTCAGCCAATCAGAATAGGAGCGACAGAGACCCATTAAAACCTATGAAGAATTATTGACCAATCAGAATAGGAGCAACAAAGACCCATTCTAGTCTATGGAGAAGTTTATGACCAATCAAATCCACGGCGGGATAATTCAAAATACAGTAAAAAGACAGAAAAGAGCTGATTGGCTGAGCTAGCGGGGCTTGGCTATCCCAGCCAATCAGAGCGCAAGCTACTTCTCCCATTATAGTCTATGGAGAGATGGGCGCTCTGAAATCTCGGCGCTCAGCGCCGTGCGGCATGAAGTATTAATAAAAAAAATATTTTTATTAAATGTAAAACATTATCAGATAAAGAGCAGAACCCTTCTTTACAAATAAAGCAGTTAAAATCCCGAACAACGCGTTTGTCGCCGAGACCGGCGCTACATAGGGAATTGCCGGGAAATACAGTAATTCAAATTGTTTAAGCTATTCTCATTGGTCGGCATAAACCAGCCAATCAGAATAGGAGCGACAATGTCCCATTTAAACCTATGGAGGAGAATTGACCAATCAGAATAGGAGCGACAATGTCCCATTATATCCTATGGAGAAAAATTGACCAATCATATTCAAAGGCGGGACAGTTCAAAATACAGTAAAAATGCAGAAACGAGCTGATGGTTGAAGCGGCGGGGGCTCGTCCAGCTTAGCCAATCAGAGCGCGAGCTACTTTCTCAGAGAGTTCTATGGGGAAAAGAAATTCTGAGCGCGCTCTGTGATTGGCTAAGTTAAAAGAGGCGCCGTTATTTGGACCAATGGGAGAGCGAGCGACGCTCCTATGGGTTTTCTAATGCAATCTGAAATAAAACTGTACATGGCCGAAATGAAATTATAACACTACAGAAGTTGTCCCGATGGGTATATAAAATGAATAATAATATTGGTGTAACGAAAAAAAAAAATTAAATCAATAAAATCATGCGCCTCTTTTAACTTAGCCAATCACAGAGCGCGCTCAGAATTTCTTTTCCCCATAGAACTCTAGGAGAAAGTAGCTCGCGCTCTGATTGGCTAAGCTGGACGAGCCCCTGCTAGCTCAACCAATCAGCTCGTTTCTGCATTTTTACTGTATTTTGAACTGTCCCGCCTTTGAATATGATTGGTCAAATTTTCTCCATAGGATATAATGGGACATTGTCGCTCCTATTCTGATTGGTCAATTCTCCTCCATAGGTTATAATGGGACATTGTCGCTCCTATTCTGATTGGCTGGTTTATGCCGACCAATGAGAATAGCTTAAACAATTTGAATTACTGTATTTCCCGGCAATTCTCTCTATTGCAATTCCCTATGTAGCGCCGGTCTCGGCGACAAATGCGTTGTTCGGGTTTTTAACTGCTTTATTTGTAAAGAAGGGTTCTGCTCTTTATCTGATAATGTTTTACATTTAATAAAAATAATTTTTTTATTAATACTTCATGCCGCATGGCGTTGAGCGCCGAGATTTCAGAGCGCCCATCTCTCCATAGACTATAATGGGAGAAGTAGCTCGCGCTCTGATTGGCTGGGATAGCCAAGCCCCTGCTAGCTCAGCCAATCAGCTCTTTTCTGTCTTTATACTGTATTTTGAACTGTCCCGCCTTTGATTTTGATTGGTCCAAACTCCTCCATAGGATTTAATGGTCTTTGTCACTCCTATTCTGATTGGTCAATAGTTCTCCATAGGTTTTAATGGGTCTCTGTCGCTCCTATTCTGATTGGCTGAGCTAGCCAAGTCCCCGGTAGCTCAGCCAATCAGCTTTTTTCACCATTTTTACTGTATTTTGAACTGTCCCGCCTTTGATTCTGATTGGTCAATCCTTCCCCATAGGTTTTAATGGTTCACTGTCGCTCCTATTCTGATTGGCCGGTTTATGCCGACCAATGAGAATAGGTTTCAGAATTTGAATTACTGTATTTCCCGGCAATTTACAATATCATAATTCTTGATATTGCGCCGTTCTAGAGTTTAGGAAAGTGATTTTTTTTTTAGTTATGTTTATTTTTTACGTTCAGCTCTTTTCTGACACTGTTTTCCGCCTTTATAAAGGCGATTTTTTTCGGAATCATACTCCTGCTGCACGGAGCGGAGCACCGAGATTTCTGTCGCGATCTTCTATCTGCTTCCTCGCATGTTCCGATCCTGCTTCACTTCGCCTCTGCCGGAGCATTTAGACCAAAATAAACCAGGTCTGCCTGTCGGAGCTGCCGAGCGCTGCACTGCGCCTCGCTTTGCCGACTCGCGATCGTACATGCCTCGGAGTATACGAGCGCGCCGCGTCCCGCCCCGGAACGCCTACCCCGCGCCCACACCGCGCCCACTGCCCGCCCCTTCATGCGGGGCGCAGCTGAAAGTGGCGAACGCTGCGCCTAACACCGCATCCCTGCGTCCGACAGTGGGATTCGGGCCGGGAGGCGCAGTATACGCCAAAAAACAGGCGTAAAGCCCGATCATACATGTCGCCCATTGTTTTATATTTTGTATAATTGTAAATGGAACTTAATAACCCTGTGCATGGCGGGTGCTGGATTGGGATGAATCATGTGTCTGACACACAAGGAAAGGTAAATGGTAGACTGTTTTTAATTCCGCCTGCAGCAACGAACACGGGCTGGTGTCTGAAACGCGCCTGCTGAAACTGTTTGTGGTGTCATGTTGGTTGTACATGAAGTTACTGCTTCTTTGGTGCTGGAATAAAATATTGTGTACTTGTCCCTGAATACCCATACCTGCCAGTCCCACCAGTTGGTCACTACTCTGTGGACGCAACCTGGGGATTCCAAATTCCTGTTCTATGGGGTTAAAGGGTGAAGACCTGCTATCCCTTAGACTCTGTTAAACTGAGTAGCCAGCACCAAGGTACACTGTGGAGATGCTGTAGCTTGACAGGGAAGACACTGTTCAAACTGGCATCATTGCTTCCATTGGTAAGAAGCCATGACAGTTATAACGGATCCATGGTCTAATCCATTGAAAACTTGATGACATGAACCCTTTAACTAATGTCAGTATAATCATATAGTAAAATGTTATTTTTTGTATTATTATGACATTCCTCTAGGGGACTAAAAGATATTGTCCAAGTAACATAGGAAAAGATTACATTTTTGGAACCTTAAAACTTACATAGATTGAAACTTTCATAATCAGCATATTTTGGCACAACTACTATTTATACTCACATGAAAACCCATATTAAATTAATGTTCATTACACCTTAAAATTCTGGTAATAGATAACTCTGCAGGTGACTGAATTGAAATGAGACTCTGCCAAGTGAGTAATTAGAAAATTGTATGTCATGGGAGCAGAACACAAAACAAACAGAATTACTCAACAGGTAAATTTCCAATTAAAATTTCAAAACCACCAGCATAAAATCAAAGAGCAGAGCTATGAAATGTAACAGTGGGTATCTGTGGGTTTTAATTTTCAAATAAATCATTTGCATGGTGAGTGAATTCAATGGAAGTGTGAGCTGCTTAGAGTTTACCTGATGTGCTACAATATAACTCAGCTAGTGAATGCATCTTTACCAACATTGACCAACTAATTTCACCCATACTAATGCGGGTAACTATTGTCTTGAAACATCGGACTATTCATTCACTGGTATTTTAAAAAAGAGCCATGAGGAGCATCGGAAAAACTAGGATTCACTATCTAAAGCCTAGAAATTCAGGAAAACGAGTAATCACCGAGCTATTTAAGGTCAGTTTTTCACAGAAACCTAAAATATGTTGTGGTACAAGCACCAAGCAATTTGGGAACAAAGCAGCTGGAAGTAAAAATACAACCAGAAATGTCATCCGCGCTATTGATCCCTCACCTTTAAAAATAGCAAAGAGAAGAAAACCAACAGATAAAATAATGGCAAGCCTAAATTAATCACCAGAGGTTGCTATAACAATCACCTCAAACAGGGCCGTTCCTTGCCCCGGACAGAACAGGCTCCACCCCCTTGCTTCACAGAGGGTATCTTAATTGTATGCACGTCCGTGCGACGCGCATACAATTAAGATGAATGGCATGGCAGGGAGGGCTGTGTGCTCCCTGCCCCTGTCGTACATCGCTCTGCAGGCGGCGCGGCAGAAGTTACGTCATCGTGACGCCTGCCGAGCTTCCTGTTCTCGGCCCCAATCCTAAAGCAGCAGGCTTTGGGCTGGGAGCAGACGGAGAAGCCAGAGGAGCGCAGCCAGGTAAGTAATTGCCTACAGGGGTCATTAAAGACAGGGGGGAGAACTATGCCTACAGGAGACCCTAATGACTGGGGGTGAACTATGCCTACAGGGGGCCCTAATGACTGGGGGGAACTATGCCTACAGGGGGCCCTAATGACTGGGGGGGGGAACTATGTCTACAGGGGGCCCTAATGACTGGGGGGGAACTATGGCTACAGGGGGCCCTAATGACTGGGGGGGGGACTATTTGCCTACAGGGGGCCTTAATGACTGGGGGGGAACTATTTGCCTACAGGGGGGACTATTCTGCCTACAGTGGGCCCTAATCTACAGGGGGGACTATTCTGCCTACAGGGGGGCCCTAATCTACAGGGGGGACTATTCTGCCTACAGGGAGGCCCTAATCTACAGGGGGGACTATTCTGCCTACAGGGAGGCCCTAATCTACAGGGTGGGACTATTCTGCCTACAGGGGGCCCTAATCTACAGGGGGGACTATTCTGCCTACAGGGGGCCCTAATCTACAGGGGGGACTATTCTGCCTCCAGGGGGGCCCTAATCTACAGGGGGGGACTATTCTGCCTACAGGGGGGCCCTAATCTACAGGGGGACTATTCTGCCTACAGGGGGGCCCTAATCTACAGGGTGGGACTATTCTGCCTACAGGGGGGCCCTAATCTACAGGGGGGACTATTCTGCCTACAGGGGGCGCTAATCTACAGGGGGAACTATTCTGCCTCCAGGGGGGCCCTAATCTACAAGGGGGACTATTCTGCCTACAAGGGGGCCCTAATCTACAGCGGGGGCTATTCTGCCTACAGAGGGGCCCTAATCAACAGGGGGGGGACTATTTTGCCTACAAGGGGGCCATAATATACAGGGGGGACTATTCTGCCTACAAGGGGGCCCCAAAACCGGGGGAGAATTTCCCTCAAGGGGGCCCAATCCAAGGGCCCATTTTCCCTAAGGGGGCCAAGCTACGGGGGGCCCCCATTTCCCAAAGGGGAACCCCTAAAACCCCCCCCCGGGGGCCCAACCCTACGTCCCCTAGCTACAGACCCCCGGGGGGTCCAATGAACCTACTACCCCCGGGCCCCGGGGTTTCCTACCCCCCCGGGGGGGAACCCAAATTCCGGGGAAACTCCAGGGGGGCCTTTTTAAAAGGGGGTTTTTACATGGGGAGGGGGAACCATTAAACAAAAAAAAAAATAAGTTGGGGTTTTTTGAAATTTTACGGGGGAGGGTTAGTTGGAACAATAAAAGAAAGGGTGAAAAATCCTCAGAAAACGATTGACCAAAGAAAGAAATATTTGAAAAAACCAAAAATTTTACCGGGGCAAATTTTTATTTTTGGGGGGAAAAATTTTTTTGGGGTTAATTTTAAAATTCACTAAGAAGGGGTTTTTTGGTATTTTATGGGGAAATTTTTGGGTTTTTATGTGGAATTTGTTTTGAGTAAATTGTTGTTGTTTTGTTTTTGGGTTTTGGGCTTTTTTACCAAAAACAAAAATTGGGACATATAAAAAGTGATAGGGGTTGATTATTAAAATTTAATATATTTTTGCTTGAAAAATTTTGGTCAGATATACGCTTTGCCAGAAACTTTATAAGGGGGTGCATGTGGGTATTGCTAGACCTTGTAAACCCAGCAAAAACTAAACCAAAACAATGGCACATTTACAAGCACTTTGAAAAAAAAAAATTTTGGGGACTTTTTGGGGGAAGGGGACGGGAAAAGCTTGTAAACAAATAAAAGGGGGAAACAAAAATAAAAAATTTGTTACAAAAGCCCCGAAAATTACAATTGGGTTTTTTAAAAAAAAAAAGGTTTTGGGGACTTAAAATTTTTAAAATTCCCAAAAAGGAAATTTAAAAACTTCCCAAGAATTTTTACCAGGACGTTTCTAAAACAAGGGGATCCTTACGCCCTTGAAAGAAATTTCCTAAAAAGGGAAAGGGATTTATAAAGGCAAGTTTAAAATTTTCGAGGAAAAACAGGTGAACATCCCAAGTTAAAAAAGGGGTTTTGTAGTTTCGGGACAATAATAAAAATTTTTCCCTAAAAAGGGGTCAACCAGGGGTTTTTCTTCCGATACCCGGAAAATTTTCCCAAAAAATTTTTTGCTTCAACCCCATTTTTTTGTTTTTCCCCCGGTTTTAAATAAAACCAGGCAATAAAAACCCTTTTTTTTTTTGCCACAAACTAAAATTTCTGGATGTTGGGGGGATTGTGGGGCAGGCCCCAAATAAAAATGCATTTTTTTCAAAAAAACCCCTTTTTTTTTATTTTTTGGGGGCATTTTTGGGTAAATTTTGGGGTTTTTAGGGGAGGGGGTGAAAAAAAGGGAAATGGGGGTTCCCCCCGGAGGGGGGCCCAAAAATAGCGAAATAACTTTTGAGGGGGGCCCTGGGGGTTATTAAAAAAAGGGAAATTTTGAAACCCGAAATTGAAAAGGAAAACCAAATTTTGGGGAAAAAAATTTACGAAATTTTGGGCCTCCCAAAAGATTAATATTTAAAAATTTCTTTGGGGGGCTTTTTTTAGATGAATTTCATAAAAAGGGGTTAAAAGGAAGGGGTTCCCCGGCTGGAGTTTTAAAAACCCAAAATTTGCCCCAAAGGGGTTCCCAAATCTTTTTTGGGGGTGCCTCCTTGATTTTAATGGTGTTAAAAGGGAAGTTTGCTCCACATCAAGAATGTGTAACTTCCCCGGAAAGGAAATTTGAATTTTGGGCGGGTTCCCCGGTTTTGGTTAAAGGGATCTCCATTTGCAGGGAGGGGAAAAAAGGTCTTTAAAATTTTTGAAAAAATTCCCTACCGGGATTTTTAAAATTTTTTAAACCAAGAATATTGTAAAAAGAATTAAACTTAACACCTAACAAATTTGGGGGGCCCCCCCCGGGGGGGGGGGGGTTGGCGGGGGGGGGGGGGGGGGTTGGCGGGGGGGGGGGGGGGGGGGTGGGGGGGGGGGGGGGTTGGGGGGGGGGTGGGGGGGTGGTGGGGGGGGGTGGGGGGGGGGGGTGGGGGGGTGGTTTTTTTGGGGGGGTTTTGGGGGGGGGGGGGGGGGGTGGGGGGGGGGGGGGGGGGGGGGGGGGGGGGGGTGGGGGGGGGGTTTTGGGGGGGGGGGGGGGGGGGGGGGTTTTGGTGATTGGGGGGAAAATTTTAATAGAAATATTAGGGTTTAATTTTTGTGTTTTTAAAATTTTTTTGGAAATTTAAATTATTTGTATGAGTGAGATTTTTTGGAGGGTTTTTTGGGTATTTTAAATTATATTTATGGTTCCCCCCCCCTTTTGCGGAATTTTTTAAAAAGGGCCCCCAAATTTTGGGTTTAAATTTCACTTCCCCCTAAACTATTTTAAAAATTTAAACCCTTAAGGTTTTTGGGGTTTATTTCCTAAATTTTTGTAAATTTCCCAATTTTTTGTGTATTATTCCTGTTTTTTTTCCTACCTGTTTGCCTTCGCTCTTGACCTTTTGCCTGTCCCGCTTTCTTTCAACCATCTTACCCTTTACCCCCCCTCCCACCGAAAAAAACATCAGGTCTACGGGTATTTTCCCCACAGCGGGCCCAAACCCCTTGCATGGGCTCGGGTTTGAAACTGGGGCTATTTAGATTCTCTTCCGGGTGGGTTTAATTTTATTAATCCACCTACACCAGACAGACAAGTAAAAACCACAAAAAATGGTCATTACAGAAACCAAAATAACACACTACAAAAACCCCACATCCCAAACTTTTACCAAAATTCCACTAAGACCAAAAAACCGCCCCATATGACCACATACTGACTGAATAAACACAAAACCAACTAAATATAAACATTTCACAAGACCTATATTAAAAGCCATAAGTGACCCCATAGTGGACACTTGGCCCTTGTAGGGATGCATTTGCAAACATAAATGATACAGTAAATTTTTATGCAACCATTGGAGAGTCTTTTCTTAGTTTTTTTTCCTTTTCTGACAAAATTTCTCTCCTTTTTTTTCACACTTCTCCAGACGCCATGACTCGTCCAGGCAGAAATTTTAAAAAAAGAAATCTTTGAGTCCTACTTTTTCCCAAAACTTCCCCATTTCCCACATAGTCAAACTCTCCATCCAAATGGGCCCCCAAAGTTTTAAAAATGACCCTTTGTGCCCCAAACTGTAAAAGTGCTCCCGTTTGTGTACCAAATTTCAATTTTGTCCCCATCCAGTAGGTAAGTAAACTCCCAATAAAGCGGAGGGACAACCCCCCAAAACTAGTAGGAAATAGGTAAACCCCTTCTAAAGTTATATAGGGCCCTTGGGGGGAGAAATTTAAAAGGGCCCCCCGTATTATTATAAAACCCCCCCAAGGGATAGCCCCTTTTAAAGGGAGGAAATAGAGCACTTTTTTAGTAGAGACCCCCTTAGGTATTTAAGCGCTCTGTAAGAAAAAATGCTCCCTGAAGGTTTTACGCCCATGAAGGGTGACATTCCCCGAAGAATATAGAGGCCCGCTGAAAGGTTTTCAGCCCATCGTAGGTATAATCCCCCGTAGATAAAAATGCCCATGTAGTATATACTTGCCCCCTTTAACTGTAAGGGTTTAAAATTGCCCCGTACCGTTATTTCCCCCGAGGGACATCATGCTACCTGAGCCCTACACGCCCCTATGGGATATACATCCTCCCCGTAGCGTATACAGCCCCCTTGGGTTATACATTTGCCCCCCGTAGGTTTAAACAACCACCTTAGCTGTATACTTCCCCTTGGAATATGTGCCCCCTTAGTCATATCAATAGGTAATACATGCCCCCCTGACTGTATATGTACCCTTTAGGAAAAAAAAACCCCCTGTACCATATACGCCCCCATAAGTTAAAAACATGCCCCCTTTAGCCGTAAACTGACCTTTTTGGTAAATACAAACCCTTACGTTACTGCCCCTGAGGTATAAAACTCCCCCGTATAGTTACGCCACTTTTAGTATATAAGCCCCCCTTTCCCATATACTGTCCCCTGTAGCTATATTTTTTTCCCCTGTAGGTAATACATTCCCAGTAGTAATACACCCCCGTATGTATAAAAGCCCCCTGTAATGTAACATGCCTCCAGTTAAAAAAAATCCCCCGTAGCATATACTGCCTATTGTTTTTTCCTCGTTCCCTCACTGACAGTTACAACGGGGGGCTTCACCGACGTAGGGCCCAAAAAACATCACCCACCAGCTCCTACAACCTTTCAGTTTTCCTCAGGTACACTTCTTGGAGCTTTTTCCCACCAGGGAAATTACCGGGATCCCCTGAACTCCTCTGAACTCCACGTCAGTGGGTCCAGAGGCCTACGCCGCACTGGATGTGTGTCGGATTCGAGGCCCACCAGTGGATCGTCCAGTCCTATGGTGGGCCACTCCAATACTGGCCTCTCTACTCTTCTTCCAGACTCTGGAACCTCAAATTTTCCCAAAATAAAATTTTACTTCCCTCAATAAGGGCTTTTGGGCAGCAACGTCCCGTTTTCTTTTTACTTACCCAGGGAAACCTTCTGACGTGCCTCTGGGTCATAAGCGGCTTACACAAGAAAATGACATTGTACCCATGTCCCAATATTCTGATGGGTGGGTCTGAAGCACAACCCAGCCACTGTCCACTTCTTGTGACTCTCTCTTGAATAGCCTTTTCTTGACAATCCTTTCAAGGCTGTGTCATCCCTTTGCTTATCACCTTTTTTCAACCCCACAACTTTTCCCTTTAAAATCTTTTTATAAGCACTCTGTGAACAGCCAGCTTCTTTGGCAATGACCTTTTGTAGCTTTCCTTCCTTGTGGAAGGTGTCTTCTGGACAACATCAATCCCTACTTTCCCATTATTGGTACCCAAGGGAACCAGACTGAGGAACCATTTAAACTTTTGTGTGTGATACCAAACACAATTGTCCCGTCTCACATTATTTAAATTTTCTAATATACTTAATTTTAGGTTTTAATTAGCTATAAGCCATAATCATTACCATTAAAAGAAATGAACACTTTTAAATAATTGCTGGTTTTAAAACAAACTACAAAATAATATACACTACTTGACTTGATTTTTCGTTAAATTAAGTTTTTAAAGATATTCAAGGTTTTTGAGATGCACAAGTATATCACAGACCTTAGCTACTCTCCCTCTATCAAATCTTACTCTCGGATAGGGTAGCATAAACCGTCTGACAAGCTCCCTTTAAGCATACCAATGGCATTTACCAGGGATTGACGTTGCATTGGTGGAACCTGTGCAGCGGCACAGAAGCCCAGAAGTTAAGGGGGCCTTGTCATCTTAAAAGCAGCTCTCTAATGTCTAGTAACGCAGGGGAAAACCCGAGCTAATCACTTTCATAATTAAGGGTATGTTCACACGGCGTGTTGGATCTGTTTTGGATGCGAAAAAAAACATCTAAAGGCGCTACAGCAATCGCATCCAAAACAAATCCCAAAACTTTGATGTTGTTTGGCGCATTTTGCTGCAGTAGGGAAAGACTTTAAAGTTTTAAAAGGGTGTCAATCAAAAATTTACATGAAAAATTTTTTAAACAAATTTTAAAGTTTCCAGAAAGACACAATAAAATAGCATCGGCGAACACTTTTCGAATGCCAATGCATGTTTTTGCATTGAAAACATTAAATCCACGCCATTGTTAGATGCTATTTGGGTCCAAATTAGGGTTGAAACATGGGTCCAACACGCATCTAAAAACAGATCCAAAATCGGATCCAACAAACCATGTGAACATATCCTAATAATTGCTGATGGATTGTTATAGAGTATTAAGAGGATGCTCTAAATTGAGATAATAAATAACAAGGGGCTCATGAAGTATTCTTGTGAAGGGGCCCTCAGCTGTTTCTGTCCGACTCTGCTTGCATAGCATTATTATTATTATAATTATTATTATTTTATTTTATTTATTAATTAATTTATTTATTTATTTATTTTTGCCATAAGGTAAATCTGTTTTCTGTGACTTCTTGCAACGCATTAAAAAAAGTTGCATACTAGACAGGACAACCTACACAAAAGTGTAGGGAGGCCAACCATATCTGCACCAATAGCTGATGTCAATGAAGAGAAGGACAAGGCAGTTGGACTTTAGCTGCTCCATACTTTTGTTCTCAGGGAGATAAGACACTGCCCAATATGTCTGGAAGCAGTTTAACCTCCTCCCCCCATGCACAATAAATGCTTGCTTCAGCAAGATGTGTATGCATGCATATGTGGGATTGGGAGAGATAACTGCCAGTCAAACACACATTTATCTATTAACGGCAATTTAATATTTGTTGCTGCATTAGGCACTGATAAAATAACAAGTGGATTTCAGACAACCTCAGATTCCTATTAGGCAATAGGACAAAATTGGAATAATGGGATTATAACACATATTTTATGACATACAAGTATTTACTAAAACAGATAGAGAGAGCTGGTAGGTGCTCTTTAAATTTGCAGAACTATTTTCCAGTTATCTTGACTTAAATTGACATTTAATAAAAAAAGCTATGTGCGATGCAATTTGTTTTCACTGAATATAAACCCTATAATAAATAAAACAATATATTTATATGTAAACTATATGTTTGTTAACCAGCATCACATCATCAAAGGATTTGCATTCATTCTCTTGAAAATCCACAGGAACAGGTCCAATCTGATTATTGGATTGTTGTCTATTTTCATGTATTCACAGGACGCTGCAGTGTTGTATCCTGTGGGGCCGATAGGGATTATTGGAAGTACCTGGTGGTATTCTATCTCCTCTCATTGTTACAAGGTGCCTGTGATAACGTTTCATTGTGATCGTTCAATGTCCTTGTTTGATTTCCGTCTTCCGTGTTTAACAATAAAAGACAGCAGATGTTTTTAAACCTGAGACGCTGTTTACGATTTTTATTTCAATTATGTTCTTATATCCAGCAGTAATTATAAATGATTGTCTAAGTATGTGTTCCTGAAGCATGCATTAAATTCACACCTAAAATTAAAGACTAGCATAATACCTCTACCTCACACGCTGCAAACATCCTGTATTATCTTCATTTTAATTCCTATAAAGTGTGATAACATTCATTACAGTGAGTGCTATAGTTGTATAAAGCTAAATTATAAATGCAGCATAATATTATAGCAATAATAAGAAGAATAAAAAGCAATAAGATAAGCCAGAAATGTGTTATTGTTATGGGTTTGAAGCCAGAAAACTGGCAGTGCTTGACATATAAGAATCCATATGGTGATTTTAGCTCCCACTCCCCAAATGTGCACAATCCTCTGGTAACACCCATTTTTGCAACAGGGTAGGGTAGGCCAACCCTTTTGCATCCTGTTTTCAGGGCAACTCCCAGAAAAATTGGGAGGGTTGGCAAGTATGAGGTTGCAGGGTTGAGGACATTTGTCCTGCACCCCCCTAAATTCTTCTGTCCAGTCTTTCTACGGATCGGTGGGTTTCCTACGTTAATCACACATTGATGCAGTGTCACACTGGGGTTCCTTGGGCCTACCAGAGGAAATTATTATGAGAGCCCACAATCCAACTTACACAGGACATATGCATATCCGGTGCTTAGTATTTTTTGTAAATCCACTGTAAAATAATCTTCGCACATGCATGGTTTAAAGTAATATTTAATGATTGGTTGTAAAGTTGGCTCCAAATATGGTTTTCTTTTCCTAGACCTTTAGGGCCCAAAAAGTTTAGGAATCTCTTATTGTGACAGAGTTTGGGCCCACTAGAAGATCCTATGGTACAATAGTGGGCCAGTCTGACCTTGTATTTATGGTCTATCTTTCGGATAGGTCATTATTATTTTCTCCTAAAGAATACCTTTGAGTTATGAAGTTCAGGTTATCAAAAGTGTTCACTATCCAAATCCCTATAAAACCTGAATGTCTATATAACCATCATCATTATAGCTGTGGTTCTATTTCTAAATGTCAGCAGCAGAATGATGTAAATGTCCAGGAAGGGGCTTAGTTATTAGTCAGTAGTCCCGAAATAGTGGTTTGTGACCCACGTGTGGCTCTTGACCACTGTTGTGTGGCTTGTGACCCCCTGCTACAATATTTTTTAGCAACTGACATTATTACATCCAAAACATTTGTCAATTTTAAAACTGTGTATCAATAATATTAGTAAATGTATGGTCTCTTCTCTTTCTACATTTAATGTATATCTAATTCTGACTTAAATATGGCTCCTGACCATTATGGTTTACAAAAAAAAGAAACTTTGTGAGCCTCCTGCTTTGGGGTGCAGATGTATTGTAGCAGCCACTCTAATCCCCCTTTCACTAGCCCTGATACCTAAGAGTACTACCACATAAGACGACATCAGTATTATAAATGGAAGGTGAGGGCCTGGTTAAAAACTGTGCCTCGGGGATGGAAATCTTTTAACCCTGTGTACCAACATTATGAGCCTTTGGTTGTTGTAGTTCTAGATTTTAAATGAATTTGAGATTACAACACTGATGCCATGATTACGAGACTGATCGAGTAATGTATCCATTACAATGCTTACTCATGAACATAATTACTTTATAAAAAAAAAAAAAGCCACCAAAGGAATCAGCTGTTCATTGTGTTTACCCAGGAGCCCTTTGAAATCATCTCGTTTATCCAGACTTAGACGTGATTGGCCAAACATTTAGCAAATAAAAGCCTGGCTTATAGAATGGAGACACTAGCAGTACTGCTCCTGCTATGGTATATTGACGGTGGGACATTAGTTGTCTTGATGAGATGGTGTCTGGGATTTTAGTTGAGTGGTATATAGGCTGGAACTGGTATAAAATAAAATAAAAAACGTAGTGCTACTCCAGTGTTCCCTACTATCCTTCCCAGCGATGATGTCATGTTCAACTTTAACATGACGCTGCAGCCTATCACTGTCCTCAGTGGTCTCTGAATGCATGTAAGGGTATGTTCACACGGGGTAATTTCGCCATGTATTGACGCTCTAATATGGGCGAAATCCATACTGAAATTACGGTAATCCATACTTCTCATAGAGAACTATGGATTACGCCTCCTCTCGTATTGTACGCGCGGGGAGATAAGTGACATGTCAATTACTTGCGGGGAATGTCAAAGGCGCCGCAGTACATCGCGTGAACATAGCCTAAGACTGCTAAAGTCAATGACTTAATGCAGAGTCAAGTGACAGATAGATGAGATGTGATAGCAAAGAACAGTGGAGTAGTGGCTGCATTCAGAGTGAGTTAGATTTTTTTTTTGTTGACGGTTCCAGCCCATACACCGTTTTACTAAAATATAAAGTGAGCCATTTAAAGTTCAAACCCAAAATACCCCAAATCATCTAATTTTGGTAAAAAATGGTTCTGCACATTCTGTAGTGTGACTAATCAGTAGTAAAGTTCAATGATTTACTATCCAGACTTATTGACTTTTCTCCTGGTTCTCAATTTGGGTCCAAAACGCTTATTATCTGACACCATGTTGGTTGGTCATCATGTGTACTCCCATCCTAGGTTTTGTGAAAATATTGTTGTTATACTATCTGCTTAATTCTTGGCTAGAGAGTTACTCTGCCTTTTTACCAACCAGACCTAATAGGACAAGTATATCATGAAACGTATGGTTGAAGGTATTTTTCTCTTTGTACTCACTTTAAAATAACATTTTCAGTTAACATTGTATAAAAAGTGGAATGTCTGAGTGAAAACATTTTTGAACATTTTAAATTAAAACTCAAATCACTTCATAGACAATTCCAAAAAATAAAACCTTGGGGCAGGGAATCTTAAGTGAAGAAAAGTGGACATCAAATATACTGATAGAGATGGAGGTAGTCTCTATTAGTATTAAGAGAGATTGTCTTCTTGGTGGACACTCATGAGATGTTTAATTAACTATGATAAAGGAAACAGAAGGTGGTTAAGATAGGAAAAGACAAGAAAAGATTCAAGTGTCTATTTTACATTGAGCCACATCTACAATCAGAAGAAAATTAGTATCATTATGATAAGGATAATTCTCTATCCTCTTCATTAGGGGAGTAATTGAAATAGTTCCCACAGCTCTTTACATAAAGTAAGAAAATGTGTGAGATTAATCATAGGACGTCTTTAGCCTATTTTCCATTTACTCCATTTAGGTCAATGGAAAGAACCCCATTTGTTCCAAAGGTGAAATATTTAAATAAATCTTCTCTCCAATAAATCCTGAATAAATTTTTTTAATTTTTGTACATCTATGTGATACATTTTATTTTAATATTTACAATGTAATTTTGTAATTCTGGTGTCCCAAAAATTCACTATTACCCAAAAATGTGGGATCTTTCAAGACCAGGAACAGTGAAATTAGCAGAAGTAACTTCTGATTATAAGAAAAAAGTATTGCCACATATATTAAATAACTAGCTTATGTTGGGTTGTTCTTAGTGTAAATGCAGCTTCTTTTCTGCTATGATCCAGCAGATGTTTATTGAGCTGGTATTTATTGAGCTGGTATTTGACCTCAGCCAGTCTTGCAAACAGTGACATAATCTTAAAGGGGTTGTCCATGTCCTAACAAAATATATTATGCTCCTGAAGCCAAATAAAAATTAAAACTGTTAGGCCTCGTTCACACGGCTTATTTCGCAACAGATTTGCAGCCGTATTTACGGCCGCAAATCCGTTGTGAAATCAGTTACAAACAAGTGACTGGCCGTTTTACATTGATTTTAATTGGAAATACGTGTCGTCATTCAGATGACACTTATTTCCATTCCGGATTACCGCCGCGGATTGCGGCCGCAATCCGGCCGTAAAAACTATGTGCATGTCAATTATTTCCGGACTGATTCACCATCTATAATGAATGGGGATGGTGAATCCGTCGGGAAATCAGTTACAAATGCGTGCCACACTTAGTGGCACTTATTTGCAACTGATTTGCAACTGATTTGCAACTGATTTGTAACTGATTTCGGAACGTATTTACGTCGGAAATCCGACGTGAATCAATTCTGAAATCAGCCGTGTGAACATAGCCTTATACTCACCTTTCCCCAGTCCTCTGTTCTAGCACTGTATCTCTCCGGCCTTCTGTTTTCTTTCTTCTACTTCTGAATGGGACACACCGCTGCAGCCACTGATTGGCTGCAGTGGCTACTTGCCTCTACTTGCATCACCATTCGGAGCTGTTTCCTTCTGAATGGTGTTGTAAATGAATGGCACATGAGCCAGTCAACAGATCCAGTGGTGACTTATCCATTCAGAAGTAGCTGACTGTAAACAGCAGAATGATGAGACAGAGGACTGGAACTGGGGGGAAGGTGAGTATAGGGTTTTTTTGTAATTTGCTCCCAGAAGCATGATACTTTTAGGCCCAAATGCAAAATCTGTAATACAATATCTGGATCATAGCCCCTCAATCTGATGCAATTAATAGCTCTCATCGTATCCTATGAGACAAGGTAACTTTTTCAGCCCCTTAAGACTCAGAAGTCCAGGACAACTGTATTATTAGTAGTTTTAGAGAGGTTCAGTATCTCACTGCATTACTGTTATATCTATAAGGCCATTCTGTGCCTGCTCATTTCTTCTTAGCCTGTCAAAACATAGCAGACATTTTAAACTTGTTGCCCACCTGATATAGTTTATTTGTTAAAACTTCCCACGTCATCAGCTGGTGATTTCTCATCCGTATGCCCTGATAAATTGACTTCATATTTGACCATTGCTGTCAATTAACCCCTTAACACCGAGGCCTATTTTTTCACGTTCGTTTTTCCCTCTCTTCCTCCTCAGAGCCATAACTTTTTTATTTTTTCATCTACATATTCATATGAGGGCTTTTA
Organism: Phyllomedusa bahiana; assembly: GCA_025379985.1. NCBI lineage: Eukaryota > Metazoa > Chordata > Amphibia > Anura > Hylidae > Phyllomedusa > Phyllomedusa bahiana. Next base: position 140,412 of record JAODAL010004252.1, on the reverse strand, counting down.
TTTTGTGGGACAAGATGTACTTTCAAATTATGTTATTTTTGTTACCATAGAATGTACTGGGAAACCGCAAAAAAAAGTCTAAATGGGGCCTAATGTGAAAAAAAACATACTTGCACCATGCATACGGAAGTTTTGCTTTTATGGCGTTCAATCTTTGGTATAAATGATGTTATCTGTATTCTAAAGGTTAATACGTTTCCATCAATACCAAACATGTATGATTTCCATTATGTTTTAGTAGCGTAAAAAAAATTCCAAACATTTTCTATTTTTGCAGATGCGTCATTTTCTGCGACCAATAACTTTTTTATACTAACACCTACAGACTTGAGTAAGGGCGCATTTTTTGCAGGCTGAAGTGTACTTTTTATTGGTACTAGTTTGGAATACATGCAACTTTGATTACATTTATTCAAAATGTATGTGCCGTGAGATGACCAAAAAAAGGCAATTTTTTTCTCCTACAGTGTTCAGCATACTGGATAAATTATGTTATATTTGAATAAAGTTTCCAGCTATCATGTTAAATGATCTGGGCCCGGCGATTTCGCCATGGGTCCCCCAATCAAAGTGAGGAACGGTGCACGTCACCGTTTTTCATTGATTTAGACGCGCCGTCTAAGGGGTGAAACAGCACAGAATGGCAATTAGTAGCTAACACACGTCGGCTATGTAGCAGGATCGTGCTGTGATCCCTCTACAAAGCCCCTTACCAGCATTAGGACATACTTATACATCCAATGTCAGTAAGGGTTTAATTGCTGATTTTTCTTGGCAATAAACTAGACCACCCTTTTTCCGGCTGTTTTTATCTTTTAGCTAAGCTTGAACAGATCTGTGAGCATCCCATTGACTTGTTATACCAGCAAGCTGTGAGTGCACACTATACAACCGGTGATGACTAAAAGGTTTCATTAACTTGGATTGGGGAATAACAGCAAAGTTGTTGGTAGAAAGCCTCTCACCAAAGGTTTTCCAGGAACCATCTCATATTCCGGCCTCCTCTTCCACATGGTCTTCATTGGTGCGCCACATGCCGTCCTCATCATGTCCTTGCACAGTCTGCTTGTTTCTGGCACTATCTGTCCCTGGTTTCATACCACCGAGATGTAGTTGGCCTTTAACCTCTTTTTCTTAGGAAATCTCACAATACTTTTTACCTCTCCTGCTTCTCTTTCATCAACTTACACCGCACTAACCTCTCCTCATCTATTTCCTGGGATTTTCCTACCCTCCCCTCCAGTATTCAGACAACATCTTCAGGTGGACCGCTGAATTGCCATCTCCAATCTTACAGACACTTATACTGTTTGCTGATGACCCAGGAGGTTGACTATGTTCTCTAAGCCATTGTCGTTTACTTTTCTCCAGTCTGTAGCACAATTAGGAAATATAAGCCTCCATTTACTACTAATGAAAAGTTAGACAGCATTAACTTAGACAGGCAGTCTAAAATTGTAGATTTATCACAGTTGCTCATGCTGTTTGATCAATTGTGACACATCTTCAGACTTTCCTAGCTTTTTAGACCAACTATTAGATGTTGTACTTTTTACACAAGAATTTTGCTGCAGCATGACACATGGTAACCATGTCACCTTTTCCACGAAGCAATGACCCCATGTCAGAGAGGTCTCATACAGATTTGCTTTTTTCATTTTTGCAAGACTGGGATGCTGTCAACCTTTTTCTTTTTTGTGGACTATAATATGCTAGTTGGGGATGACTGGCTATTGACTTTGCGTTCATATTACATGATGATTCTGGATTGGAATCCTGTTGAAATTCCTCTTTAGCCCATAATAAATGTGTCTGTGAGACATTGCGACTTGCACCATTTTTTTGGCATTTTTTAGGACATTTTTCTGCCACAAACTACAATAGTAAATGAGGGCCATAGAATGAGAAAAAAATACCTTTTCACTAGGTCCTAGGACTGGCTAAGTACCTGTGGGTGTAAGTACTATAGAAAATGGTGTTTTAAGGCTGTCTTCTTAATTTTGTTTCTAAAATGGGTGTTTTATCATCAAAGCGCAGTACTTCAAATTGTATTCTACCACAAGGCAGAAAATGTCTTTGACAGAAAAAGTAAATTGGCCTCATAAGGCACGATCTTTCCATTCTGATTATGTAGCTCCCTTTAAAAATTCTGCCCAGAGTCTTTAAAAGATAAATTACCTCTACATATACTGTAGTCAGCAGACTGGTTTCAATAGTTCTGTAAGGATCATTCTAAAAAAAAGAAATCTGTAAGGCAAAAAAAAAGAATTCACAAAACAGGGAGCGGGATCACTAAGTTTAAACCTATGTATAATAAGATATGTTCTTTGTTCTTCTGTAGCCGAAGATGAACACTGACTACCTCCAGATCAGGAAAAAGAATATCAGCGAATCAAGCTTTTTATCTGTGACACCTTTCCTTCTCATTGAATTTGTTATATCCACAGAACTAAAGCTGACCTTACACATTTTACTCATTATGTACATTTTATGCTGCAAAATATACTTCAAGAATAGAAATGCAGTGGATGAATAAAAGTAAAACATGTTATAAAATCAATATTTGGTGAGACTACTCTCTGAGACTTATAATTGATGATATGACCACCTCAGAACCTTAATATCAACATCATCTAGGCTGTCTGTGAATACATAGAGAGAAAGAGGGATCTGAGCAGCTGCATCCACAGAAGATCTGTGGTTCCTTCTCCAAGATGTATGAAATAACCTTCCTGCTAAGTTCCTTCAAAACAGCTTGCAAGTGTACCTAGAAGGTCCGATGCTGTTTTGAAGGCAAAAGGTGGTCACTTTGTATATTGAATGGTTCTCCATCAAAGGCTTGCACAATATATTCAGGCCAGTCAAAGGATACACATATGACATGTTTACGCAGTTGTATTTGAGGCCAGAATCTTTTCTTTATATACTGCAAATAGGTTTGTATTTAGCAAAAAAAGAAAAAAGGAAACAAAAAATTCTTAAATCTCTACTTGACACAGACTACGAGTGTAATAAAGGTTTACATAGATATTTAAACAGACACAAAACTATTAAAAATAAAATGACATAATGTCCCCATAATAGACATAAGCATAGGGGCACCTAAGGAGGTAATAGAGGACTGCATGTGGTCCCATGGGTGAGCATCACTAACCTAATGTGCATAGGAGAGCTCAACAAAAATTGTCCCATAAAGGGGTTGAATCATTACATTAAATGGTCTTCAGAATAAGGGCACAGTGAAAACAAGCAACTTTGCAATTGGATGTCATTTGAAAAGCTGTCTTGTTTTCACTGTCTCCCTTATCTTCCTTTTGTGTAAACACTGTTTCCCAGTGCCGGTCGGATTCCACCTCCTTTCATTTCAATGGTTGACGGCTCTACTAATTTATATTCTGTCTGGCCTCCGGTCGTATTCACGGGAGTGCATTCCTGCCTCTCTCACTCAGAATAAAGGGCCGGCAACATTTCACTCTGCACAGCCAGGAGCTGCACAGTAACACTGCAGCTGCTTCTACAATCAGAAAACAGCAGAATTGTGCTCGGTGCCTAATGCTCCTGCGTGTAAACATTGAAGGGAGACAGCTCTGTGCTGCTCTGGATGAGTTCATAGAAGACTGGATTCAATTGTAACAAACCTCCAGCTGTGAGAGGAGAAAAGATCAGTGCTCTGAGTTTATAGAAGACTGAATGCAAGACTGGTATGTAAACAGCTCTTACAAAATAAGACTGCATAGGGAGATCAACGACACAGTGACATGTGGACTCCGACAGAGAGGGGGGGGAAGAACACACTGACTCGGGAGCGAGCATGAACAGGGAAGGAGGGGATGACGTCATTCCCCTTCAGTTAAGAAATACCCAGCTGGAAGGGGAAGAAACGCCCCTAGATTTGAAGAGCTGAGAAACTGAAAGTACAATGAAACACACGAACTCATGAGGCGATAAATCCCCTTTAAGTTATACTCTTGCCAAAGGTGTGTCATTGGCATATTGGCCTGTCCCAACCAGAATCAAAACAACAAAATGCATATGGAGGGGGATAAAGAAAGATAGCTAGCAAGTGAATAAGCATTCATAATATATATGGCAAGCTTTAGACATGAAGTGGATTTCCACAGGCTATATTCCCTAGCCGCACTACACTGGCAAAACAAGAGTCAGTTATCCATAGTAATGGTGAAGTAAATGGGTCAGAAAGTGAAGTCAGTGATCTGGGTCAGCAAGTAATAGGATAGTAAGGCATCGAAATGTCAGACACTGAATGGTAACGAGGTCAAATACAAGGTAAGCACAAGAGGCCACCTTCGATAGCAGGCAGAGTAGAAGCCATAATTACTAGACATAGAAGGCAGACAGGAGAATGAAAAATAATGATAGGTTAAAAAGGTCACCCACTAGGGCACTACAAAGAAGAGAGTGAGCTGCAGCAATTAAATGCTATGCTGGCAAGCTGAGTGGCGTTGATGACAAATTTTAATAGTGTTTTCTATATCCTGATTGTCCTAGTAGACTGACCACAGGGCATGGCAGGGCAAAATATCATTCATGATGACTATGATGGATTCTGAGACAACATAACTTGGCTTTGATTACTTAATAGAAGCCCTTTATATAAATTTATAATTGAGAAACTCTTACCTACATGCCCATATTTCTTAATCTAATTTCATTGATACAAAGCAATAGGTACGAGCACTTATTAATATGTATGAGTTAGTTTCTCATTATACTAAGACCTTTCAACATCTTAAATTAGCATACTATTTATAGCATTTTGCTGTGTATATTAATGTTATGACTTGTATGCATATCTTGAATACACTCTGGGTCATCCTTGCATTCTATTAAGGCAGAATTATCAGTTGGAAGCATATAGCTGTCAGTATTAAACTGTGCTATTTACTACCATCCTATTTCTTCTTTGGTTGCTCCTTCTGCGTTACATAAAATTTTATAATTTAGGAGCATATTCAGAAATAGATGGCCTCAGAGCTCCAAATGCAGATCATAAATTATTCTAAAATGTAATAATAATGCCCAAGCAACATGTCCTCATTTATAACCATTGATTCAACACCAATACAAACATACGAGAAAATAATTAAAAATTATTTTTTTTTAATATTTTCATGTCTCTACCAAGAATGTTCTTATAGTGATAACAGCCCTAGTAGCTGCTATAGGGCCCCGAGGTTGAGGTAGAATTACATTTTTTTATACGAAATAAGTTGTTGGCTTTCTGCTATCTACCACTACTATGTAGATTCTTGGATATCTGGGGCTATTATTCATGTCTATGATTGCTATGTATGCTACGGTTTCTGTTCCTCACATTAGGTAGGAGGGTCTTCTCTCAATTTGCAATGGGGCCTTGTGGCTATTCCTGTCTATATTATCCTCCATCCTACCAGCTGGGGTCCGTTCTGACCCCACTTGTATAACCTCTTGGGCTACTCTTGGGCTATTGTGTTTGACGTTCTGGAGTTTTAGGAGTTTGTTTGCTAGACCCTCTTATGTCATGCATGTGGTTTATTTTTCCAATCAGACTTTAGATTGAAATTTAAATAGTTATTCGTCTGGGATCCAAAAAGATGAATACTGTTCACCTGTGTATTTGTAGCTGTGTCGGAGTGGCACTGTTGCTGTTCATACTCTGTAAGTATTAAAGTTTATTATTTGAAATGTTTTTCAGTGATTCTTTGCCAAAAAATCTTGCAGTAGTTTATTGTTCTATAATTAATTTCTCACTGTGGTACGAAGGGTACTTTCACACGGAATGTTTTTGACGCTTTTTCTGCACAAAAAACGCACCAAAAAACGCTCCATGTGAAAGCAACCGAAATCTATTCTATGTCACGTTGTAACTAACTTCTCTGTGTTTTCGCAGTTGTAAAGCAATAATTTGAATTCAAAGTTTACGATGTCCAAGTGCCTTTCAATCATTAGAATTATTTCCATCTGTTCTACGCAGCTGCAATGGCCGAACGGTGTTGGTCACGGGCGAGGCATATGCATCTGTACGGCACTAATTTTTCTCTATACTATCTTAAATTCTTGAACTTATATTTTTTTAATATGCTGCTTTCTTTGTAGATCATTAATCAAACCTCGAGAAAACGAATGATCACATTTACTTCAGAATTCAGTAATTAGAAATCCTATCATGTTGGTTTAAACAGTTTTTGAGGACATTCTATATATCATAATGCAAATAAATTGACAGAACAGATGAAAATGGAGTCCTTTCGGACCCCAGCTGGTAAACAACGTATAGTAAATATTTTGGTAGAATGAGGGTTAAAGGATCCAAAAATCCTGCAGTTTTTACACTGGGATGAGAAGTGAAGAGGACCAGTTCATAGAGTAAAGTGGCAGGCGACCTGTAGATAAGTATATTTTTTACATTTTTTTATCCACCGTGGACATACTGAAGAATATTTTTTTATTGCTAGACAACTCCTTTAATAGTAATGAGAAGTAGAAGAATCAAGTTACGAAGGTAACTAGAATTCATTGCATTCCATAACAGGTTAAAATAAAAAAAATAAAAAGGAAGTCACCATCAAAGTACAACTAGGCCTATGCAGCTTGATGAAAAAAAATAGTAAAAACCTCATTTTAATTTTTGACAATTTTTGCTTAGTAATTATAGATGAAGGTATTGCATGTGGATGAGTTATTCATGTCTATTTTTCCTCTTTTATTGTGGAGCAAAAATAGGATGGGCCACAACTAAACAAGCAATATATGTACAAGTAATTACAGGTAATGTGTCATCAGAAAATGACCTATTGTTTAACTCATGTTTTTATGTTAAACACGTTTAAAAATATTCGGTTATGTTTTTTTCAGTTTTCCATATCACTATCAATATTTTTTTTTTAAAAATCTGGAAATCCTACAGTTTTCATTTTGGCCATTAGGTCTAATAATAGACTGACACTTCCTGTACAGAAATAGTTTCAGCAGTCTCCTCATTATCAGTACAGGCAGGGTTACACTGAAAGGCGATATCAGTGTGTATAAAAAAAACACAGGATTCACAAAAGAAGTTACAGCTTCCCTCCCCTTCCCCTTCCCTGCACACTGACTTCTTCCCAGGTCACAGAGTATGCCTAGAAAACTCTCCTATAGAAGTCAGCCTCTGTTCACAGGATCCTATGCCCATGTACATCATCTCACATTTTTTGTAAATATTGTATAATATCTTTTCATGGGACAACACTGAAAATATTCAAATATCATGTATAGCAGGGGTCCCCAACCGCCGGTTCGCGGACCGGCACCTGGCCTTAGCCCATCCCCTGCCGGTCCGCGGCGCCGGCTACACCTGATGCCGACCGCCCGGTGACTTTAGTCCGGGAGGTCGGCCTCGTCTCTGCGTGGCCGCTGGAATCCGGCCGCGCAGATCTAGCAGCTGCGCTCAGCGTGCGGCTGCATTACAGAGGACGCAGTCCCTGCTTTCCCTATTGTTGTAGATGCGGCGCTCACTGAGCGCTGTATCTACAATGATGAGCGGCGCAGGGAGTGTGATGAGCAGTGACGTCATGCTGTCGGCTGCTGGGAGGAGGAGCTCGGCCAAGGATCCGGGAAAGGTGAGTGACTTCTTATTACTTTTTTTTTTTTCATGGCTGCCTACTGGGGCAGCACTACTGGGGCAGCACTACTGGGGGCAGCACTACTGGTGCAGCACTACTGGGGCAGCTATCTCTGGCAGCACTACTGGGGGCAGCTATCTCTGGGGCAGCACTACTGGGGCAGCTATCTCTGGGGCAGCATTACTGGGGCAGCTATCTCTGGGGCAGCACTGCTGGGAGCTATCAGTTCACTACTGGGCAGCTATCTCTGGTGCAGCACTTACTGGGGCAGCTATCTTATTCTACTGGCAGCTTAGCATTACTACTGGGGCAGCTATCTACATGGGGCAGCTTAATCTGGGGCAGCTATCTGATATGGGCATTACTACTGGGGCAGTATTAGCTATGGGGATTAACTGGGGCAGCTATCTATCATTACTACTGGGGCAGCTATGTAGCATTACTACTGGGGCAGCTATCTATGTATTATCACTACTGGGGCAGCTATCCATGTATCATTACTACTGGGGCAGCTATCTATCATTACTACTGGGGCAGCTATGTAGCATTACTACTGGGGCAGCTATGTAGCATTACTACTGGGGCAGCTATCTATGTATTATCACTACTGGGGCAGCTATCCATGTATCATTACTACTGGGGCAGCTAGCTATGTATCATTACTACTGGGGGCAGCTATGTATCATTACTACTGGGGCAGCTATGTATCATTACTACTGGGGCAGCTATCTATGTATCATTACTACTGGGGCAGCTATGTATCACTACTGGGGCAGCTATCTATGTATCACTGTCACTACTGGGGCAGCTATCTATGTATCATTACTACTGGGGCAGCTATGTATCATTACTGGGGCAGCTATCTATGTATCACTGTCACTACTGGGGCAGCTATCTATGTATCACTGTCACTACTGGGGCAGTTATCTATGTATCACTGTCACTACTGGGGCAGCTATGTATCACTACTGGGGCAGTTATCTATGTATCACTGTCACTACTGGGGCAGTTATCTATGTATCATTACTACTGGGGCAGCTATCTATGTATCACTATCACTACTGGGGCAGCTAGCTATGTATCACTATCACTACTGGGGCAGCTATTATGTATCACTATCACTACTGGGGCAGCTATCTATGTATCACTATCACTACTGGGGCAGCTATCTATGTATTATCACTACTGGGGCAGCTATCTATGTATTATCACTACTGGGGGCAGCTATGTATCACTACTGGGGCAGCTATCTATGTATCACTGTCACTACTGGGGCAGCTATGTATCACTACTGGGGCAGCTATCTATTATTATACTACAGGGGGGCTATATTTATTTATTACAGGGGGCATATATCTCTATAATGACAGAGCTGATTACATATGTATATTATATACATGTATAATGCTGACCCACAGAGCTCACCAATATTACTGCAGACTGATTATCAGCTCTATGGGTCAGCATTATTAATATAATATTGACCCACAGAGCTGACAATCAGTCTCCAGTTATAAAATACTGGTTACCCCATACTATACCCCTAAATGACACAGTATACACAGTATTGTTTTGTTTTTTTTGTGTGTGATTCTAAACATAGCCCTGCCCTAATAACCACGCCCTCAATCACCCCGCCACCTCCCACTGGGCCATGGAAAAATTGTCGTGCATCAAACCGGTCCCTGGTGGAAAAAAGGTTGGGGACCGCTGATGTATAGTACAATACAAATATTATCTGTTCTTCACATTTTATTTCTCAAATCCGTGTGTAATACAAAAATTCTTAAAACACTTCTTCAGTCTTATTCACCATGAAAAATACATGTATACAATCACTTAATGCAGCGTATAATTTTCGATCAAAAAGGTAAAGACCTTACTTTTCATGTATTCACTCCACCAGTGATAGCTAGGAGCAGCTTGGAAAACCGGCCGTGCTGCACACAGGTGCAACGTTTCGAGGGTAAACACACCCTCTTTGTCATGCATGTCTATATTTTAATAAAAGCGGAGAACTGATTAAGATACATGTTTTTTCCTCATATACTGCTGATATTGTAGACATATTATGCATTAATATATAATAATAAAAGCGGAGAATTAATTAAGACAACACTGAAGATACAACAATTATAAACAATGTAAAGCAGTCAGTATACAGCATGTATAACAGTGAAAATTTGGTGTGCCCTCAAAATAACTCAACACAAAGTCATCAATATCTAAACTACTGGCAACAAAAGTGAGTACACCCTAATTTACCTCTACGGTGTCATGTGACTTGTTAGTGTTACAAGGTCTCAGGTGTGAATGGGGAGCAGGTGTGTTAAATTTGGTGTTATCGCTCCTACACTCTCATGCTGGTCACTGGAAGTTCAACATTGCACCCCATAACAAACTCTTTGAGGATCTGAACAAAAAGAATTGTTGTTCTACATAGAGATGGCCTAGGCAATAAGAAAATTGCCAACACCCTGAAACTGAGCTGCAGCACAGTGGTCAAGACCATGCAACAGCTTAACATTCCACTCAGAACGGGCGTTGCCATGGTTGACCAAAGAAGTTGAGTGCACATGCTCAGTGTTATATCCAGATATAGACATATAAGTGCTGCCAGCATTGCTGCTGAGGTTAATGGGTTGAGGGATCAGCCTGTCAATTCTCAGACCATACATCGCACATTGCATCAAATTAGTCTGCATGATTGTCATCCCAGAAGAAAGCTACTTCTAAAATTGATGCACAAGAAAACCCACAAACAGTTTCCTAAAGACAAGCAGACTAAGGACATCGATTACTGGAACCATCTCCTGTGGTTTGGTGAGAACAAGATAAACTTATTTGGTTCAGATGGTGTCACGCATGTGTGATGATAATCAGGTAAGGAGTAGCAAGACAAGTATTTATTGCCTACAGTCAACCATGGTGATTGGAGTGTCATGGTTTGGGGATGTTAATTGAGGGAACCATGAATGACAACATGTACTGTGACATACTGAAGCAGAGTATGATCCCCTCCATTCGGAAACTGGGCCGCAGGGCAGTATTCCAACATAACAACCCCAAACCCATCCCCAAGACCACCACTGCCTTGCTAAAGAAAATGAGGGTAAAAGTGCTGGATGGGCCAAGCATGTCTCCAGTCACCTAAACCCTATTGAGCATCAGTGGGGCATCCTCAAACTGAAGGTGGAGGTGCGCAAGGTCTCTAACATCCTCCAGCTCCGTGATGTCATCATTGAGGAGTGGAAGAGGATTCCAGTGGTTGCAACCTGTGAAGCTCTAGTGACCTCCATGCCATAGAGAGTTAAGGCAGTGCTGGAAAATAATGATGGCCATACAAAATATTGACACTTGGCAAGGCCTGTTCTGAGAGTAACCTGATGTGTTAAACTGCTGTATGGTCTCAACCACGGTTCTGCAGCTAAGTTTCAGGGTGTTGGCCATCTTCTTATAGCCTAGGCCATCTTTATGTAGAGCAACAATTCTTTCTTTAGATCCTCAGACAGTTCTGTGTCATGGTGAATTTCAAGTGACCAGTGTGAGAGCAATAACACCACATTTAACACACCTTCTCCCCATTCACACCTGAGATTTTGTAACACTAAAGAGTCACATGACACTGTGGAGGGAAAATGGCAAATATTGCACAATTTAGGGCTTGCCAGCCATTTAGACATTGATAGTTATATGATGAGTCCATCTGAAGAAATGCCATGTTTACACTGTTATACAAGCTGTACACTGATTACTTACATTGTATTAAAGTGTCATATCTTCAGTGTTGTCCAATGAAAAGTTATAATGCAATATTTACAAATATGTGAGAGGTGTACTCACTTTTGTGAGATAGTGTAGATATGGTATATGATAGATATTTCTCACCGTCCGCCTCCTTCCTTCTTATATTATTCCATATGAGGCTAACCTGAACTAGCGCAGGTCTTGGGTCAGAAGTGGAACGAGTGTCCGTGAGCATGGGCAGCAGATCATAAATAGTTGAACCGATAAGGTTAAAACATAATTTCTTTAATAATCCTTCGCTTTAAAACAGCAAGACATTAACCAGTAATTTAAATTATGTCTACAATATGCAAGTATAAAGCAGGTACTCAGCGTTTAGTTGCGGCGACACGCACCGTTCACTGTCAGTCCATGGCGCCGCTCCTGAGATAGGTGAGCGGAAGAACGCCGACAACCGAGCTGGATAAAGCTGACTCGTGGACATTTCGGGGATAACTCCTCCCATTTGTGCTTGAGGAAGGGGAGGAGTTATTGATATGCCAATTGGTTGGCAACAGTCTCTTGTGGTTGCAGAGTGTCTTAGGATGAGGGCACAAAGCTCCAGTTCTAAACAGTAGCAACAATTTTATGCATTTATAAAACACCTATTAAAGGATATTACACTGTAAAAAGTCTAATTTAGTTGTAAGAGCTATAAAGTTTCTCAGCAGTAACAATCTGATGGTTACTGCTATCGGTGCTGAATCATACTCATTCAGGCAGATAAAAGTTCAAAATGATGAGCTTTGTAGCACCTGTTTCAGAATTTTCTCTCTTGGTCCACTCACAACAAGAAGTATTGACAATACCTGGCCTGGAGTCTCCATCTTAGTGACAGCCAAAGAGCAATTGCTTCTTAGAGGCTGTTGTGACCACAGCCAGCCAAACAGGTATATGTGTGATCAGGGCTGCCATGAGTAACGTCAGAGCCCCATACAGCCAAAGCATCTGGCTTACTACTAGTTCCTATCTGCACCATATCGGTGGACCCATTTAAGTTTATATTTAATGAGTGCCCCTCACAGGAGTACTGCCAGTACTGCCTTAAAGGCAGTCCTGTGTATGACCAACCAGCAACTACAGCTGGAATATGCAATATCCATCTCAGCTTTACATCCTGGCCAATACATTTGCATAAGTGTCATGCAATAATGGTGAGAAATGTGTTCCTATCATGACATGGGTCACTGGTGTGAGGGTGATGCTATGGTCGGCTGCCTCTCAACACTCCTTATTTTCCTATTTAGACCCTGGATGGGTGCACCAGTTGGTAAGTATCACTTGTCCCATGGTTAGCAAATTTCCCAACAGCTAAGCTGGTCTTTTACTCTCAACATTATCTGACCCTTCACTTCCACCAGCCTCTATCCATTTGGCACACTACCATCTTTTCTTCTTCTCTGCACAGAGTAGGCAGCAGTTACACACCGCTAGTTCTCATTTTTGGACATGTGCCCACAGTATGTCTCAGTGTCCTGACTTCCCCTCTCTGTGTTATACATATTTTATTCTATGACAATGTGAATGCACATAGTACAAACGAAATTGGATTTTTATGAACTGTTACAAAATATTACAGGGTGGAAATAAAACTGCAAACTCCTCATACCCAGTAGGCATCTCTGAGCAGGTCAGCTAAACCATTGCGTTTTAACCTACAATTACCCATCCTGAGCACTCCAGATTGCTGGGAGCTGAGAGTTTGCCCTTCAATCAGAGAGGTGATAGAATTGATGCTTTGAACAGTGTCAATTACCTCCACAATCAATGACTACAAATTACAAATAGAGGAAAGGTGGCAGAAAAAGCAACAATATAGGAGAGTTATGCCTCTGCCTCTCCCAGTAATATCATCTTTGAATATTTAATGCCGAGGCATACTTGCATTTTCTACATATTGCAGTCCTTCAAGAAATTGCTTTCAAGAGGCAGCCCCATCTGTAGTGTAGATTTATTTTATGTTTTACTTCCTGATTGCTTTGCAATTCTCTGCAGTACCGTGGATTTTAAATGGTAATGCAGTGCCCCATTTGTGAGTCATTTCATACTGCATTATTATGTGGAATTTATTCTGAAGTGCTGTTGCAGTCAATAGGATTAGGTTGGGGACACATGAATCTGACTCATGCCTGTGGCCCCAAGTCTTCATGTGTAATATCTATAAGCTGGCTTATAGGGTCAATATTGGTAGGTTTGGAATAACAGAGTCCTGATCAATACTTTTAGTAAAGTCAATGAATAGGTAAATGGCTGAACCCCCCTCAGCTCAAATCAGCTTGAGACTGAGACCCTCCACAATCCAAGTGGCATCTGGAAACATAGTATTTGCAGAATGGTAGCTTCATGGAGATAAATATACATCAAAGTTCCACTAAATCCCTGATCTTCGGTTATAATAGCTATGTAATAGAAATACCGCTTTGGTATTACTCCAACTTGGTATAAGTCCTGTTTGGTCTCGAAAATGTTGTTTGGATTATGATTTGAGGTGGCCTGGACCTGCATGGCAAAGGAGGCGTAACAGAGGAGCTCGGCCCAACTTTTAGCTGGTTACCTAGAGCGCGGACGAAGGATTTATCAGTCTGTTTCCGGAGGTGAGCGCTGCTTTGGCCGCATACAGACACTCCAAACGGCTTCTATTATCAAGCACTATCGCTCCTATAGTGCTGTAGCTCTATAGCCACCATCTTCCCGCAGCTTTACCCCAGATCCTCTCATCTCCGGTTCCAGCTTACTTGGGGGATGACTGAAGGATAGCTTGTTGGTTACAAGTATGCAACAGTGTGTATGAGGTGGTTTGGGATGCTGGTATACCTCTCACACGACGGATTTGGCCACGGTTATGGCCGCGGGTTCCGACGCGGTTTCCGCGGCCAAATCGCGTCTAGCAGCCAAACCCGCGCGTGTGAAGAACTCTCCTGTCAAGTCCTGACAGGGAGTTCTCTGCGCGGCGGCCGCGCGGTGCTGCCGCGGGCATCGCCGCGGGTGTCGCTGCGGGTGGTGCGCAGCTGGGACGCGGCTCGCACCGCGGTTTTGCCCACTGCTATTAATTTCCATGGGGGCAAACCATCGGCGTAAGCCGTGCCCCAAACCACGCCCCTCCCGCGCCGAGATCACGCCAACCCCCGCGCCGCTAACCCGCGTCGGGAGACGCGAGTTTGGGGCGCGATCCGACGAGGTTTTGGCCGTGGCCAAAACCGTCGTGTGAACGAGGCCTTACACTCCCGCAGACCCGCCATCTTCAAATATCTGCAGAGTTAGGGCTTGTTCACACAACGTTTTGGATCCGTTTTGGATTAGTTTTACAGATCCGTTTTTAACCTGCGAAAACTGGATGTAAACTGCATCCAAAAAGCGGATCCAGAAAACACAACAGCTGATCCTATTTTGGATGCATATTGGATGCTTTATTTAGATCAACCTATCAAACTGCAATTTAAATATAATATAACCTATCAATGACCAAGAAAAAAACCTTTTTTTTTTACCTAGTGTCAATCAACTGTACATACACCTATGATTTTAGAACCTGCCCCCTCCCCCCCACCTATTTTTTTTTTTTTTAAATCAACCAATAGTTTTCAAACTCAGAGACCCGACGTCCATGTGCATCCGGTGGTATGCTGGGGGCTGTGGGACTGACATTATCCTCCTCTCCTTTACCAATGTAGAATGAAGGCATTTTCCAATAGCACATTGCATCAGAAAAATTAGCCCTCCCATTAAATTGATACAAAACATAACCCAAACATAATATTCAAATTTTATATTTAGTTTAAATCCAATGCGTTTTACGGATGCGTTTTTGGCATCGAAAGCGGATCCAAAACGCACACAAATGTCTGCTGCGCTTTTGGATCCGCTTTCGGGATGCCAAAAGCGCACTCCATTATTTCCTATGGGGATTTCTATTGCTTAAAACGCAAAAAGAATTGACATGTCAATTCTTAAAACGGATCCGAAAAGCGGATCGTGAAAAGCGCATCGGAGATCACTCGTGTGAACAGCGATGCGCTTTTGGCATTGAAAGCAATGTAGATCACACTGACAATTGTTAGATCCGTTTTGCGGATTCGTTAAATGGATCCGTAAAACGGATCACAAAAACGTCGTGTGAACAAGCCCTTACATTGATCTAGCTCTGCTTAAACAGTCACCTTGTGACCGACTACAGCTCTTACTCCCCACTATTACAGCTTCATCCAGGCTGCCTTTGAATAACGTGAGTAGAATTAATGGATGATACACAATTATCCTATTGTTATTATTTTATGGATGGAATAATTATTTTCCCTTTATTTCCAATGGGAAGAGTTTTGAATAAATCCAAGGATCTGGACTGGATTGATGACTTATACCGTGTAGACAACAGCTTGGATTTTCTAAGGTCGAATTTCAAATCCAAAATCTGACCAAAAGACTTAGAACATGTTCTATAATCCACCAGAAAATGGTGGATTATAGTACTGTTCTAAGACAACAGGGGGTGTCTTATACTCGGAAGGCACAGCAAAAAGCCACAGCAATTACTGTTACAAAAAACGAAAACCAACTTTAACCCCTTACCGCATCTGGACATACTGGACATAACGCTGGTAACAACGTGGAATGGAGCCGGCTTCATTCTGCACTATTTAACCCCTTAGATGCTGTGGCAAACATTGCGCACCATTCTTCAATCCTACCAGGACCTCCACCGCGAGATCACGTGGTCCCGACCAGTTAACATGACAGCTGGAAGCCTGGTGAAGGTTTCCATCGCCACCATGTTTTCTGTTTTGCTACTTTGTGCTCCAGGTAGGAAGCAGTAAAACTGCCATATTTGTACACTCTATTGCATTATATCACAATGCAATAAGCTGTATAAACCATCTCATCCTCTAGTGGTGAAGCACCATAGGAGGACTCAAAGATAAAGTAAAAAAAAGTTTTGAAGTATAAAAAAATAAAAAATACTAAAATTTCATTAAAAGTTCAAATCGCCTCCCTTTTGCCATTTTACAAATAAAAAAAATTAATAATAAAATTACACATAATTGGTATCACTGCATCTGTAAAAGTCTGGTCTATTAAAATATAACATCATTTATCCTGTACGCTGAACACTATAGATGATAAAAATCCAAACAGCAAAACTGCGGGTTTTTTTTGTCATTTCATGTCCCCTAAAAATTGGAATAAAAGTTATCAAAAAAGTCACATGCTTTCCAAAATGGTACCAATAAAAAGTACACTTCCCCCTGCAAAAAATGCACCCTCACTTAAGTATATAGGTAGAAGAACAAAAAAGTCATTGGTGGCAAAAAATTGAAAAATAGAAAATGTATTTTTGTTATGGTACAAAAACATAATGACAATTGTACATGTTTGGTGTTGCTGGATTTGTATCAACCTGTAGAATACAGATGACACATCATTTATACTGAATATTGAATGGCGTAAAAACAAAACTCCCGCAAACATATCAAAAGTATGTTGTTTTTCACATTTTGCCCTACTTTACAATTTTTTTGCGGTTTCCCAGTGTATTCTATGGTACAGTGAATGACGCCATTAGAAATTACATCATGTCCCGTAAAATAAATGCCCTCATACTGTATGTCTATGTAGATGAAAAAATAAAGTTAGGGCTCTGGGAAGTCGGCGAGGGAAAAACGAACGTGGAAAAAAAAATTGGCCTTGGTATTAAGGGGTTAAAATACTGGTCGGATTCTATTTAGAATCTGACCAGTATTTTATAGTCTTCCATGTAGACATGGCCTAATTGGCCGTATGTTAGCGCGCTGGAAAACGACCAAAAATCAGCCTCACACAAGCTTCATATCTTCCTTCATTGAATATAATGTAAAATACGTCTTGTCATTCACAAGCATAATTGCGAGCTGTTTTTTGGACAAAATAACGAACGTAGAAATAAGTGACGTCAATTCTTGAGGAGTTTTTCGCTTATAAAAGGAAACAACGGGGATAAGATTTTTCAAAACACGCCTCTAATCAGGCATTTTTTGAAGCAGACTTGGAAGTGTAAATTTACACTTCAAAAAACGCTGTGTGAACATACCCTTTCGGGTTCCTGTAAATGGAGCGGCTGAGACCCTGTTAACCACACAAGGTTTGCCACTATTTAACATGTGCCATGGAAATTTCTTCATTCTTGGATGTATACTGTAGGTCAGACCTGGGCATGGTATGGCCTGCGGGCCACATCCAGCTCTGTAACTGGCTCTGACCGCTCCGCGTGAGATATCCCAACATAAAACGCAACTCAGTAGTCCACCGACCGTTAATGTCCTAAGTCGATACTAAGCAAATACAGTGGCAGACTGCTGAGAAGTTCACTAGAGTTCGCAGAACAGGCAGAAAGAACAACGGGAGAAAGGTGAGTACTGTTAGTTTTTTATTTTTAATTTGCCCTCTCTACCTGCTGTGGGACATATAACCTGCCTATGTACTCGCTGGGGGACCTGTAACCTACCTATATACCTACTGGGGGACCTATAACCTGCCTATATACCCGCTGGCGGACCTAAAACCTGCCTATTTATCTAGTGGTGGACATATAACCTATATACCTACCTACTGGGGGACATATAACTTACTGCGGTGTGTAGTCGCTAACAGTCGTTAAGCCGGTTGTTAAGGCCTCAAGTCGACTGATAAGAGCTTAACAATCGACACCGGGGTCGACTAAGGTGACGTCACCTAGACTACAAAGGCTTGTCCAATATAAAAATACCAACGCGTTTCGGAAGAAATCACGGCTTCCTTCATGCAGCCCTGATGAAGGAAGCCGTGATTTCTTCCGAAACGCGTTGTTACTTTTATTTTGGACAAGCCTCTGTAGTCTAGGTGACGTCTCCTTAGGCCTCGTTCACACGGCTTATTTGTCCGCGGATTGGCGGCGTACTCGCGCCGGATTGGCGCTGTACTACAGCGCCAATCCGTCGGAGTAATTACGGTAATCCACTGCTCTCATAGAGAACAGTGGATTCCGTCGCTCCTCCCTGCTCGGCGAATCCGCCGTGGGGGAGAAAGTGACATGCACATTATTTACGGCGCGTATGCGCCGTAGATAATGCATTGTCTATGGGGCCAGGGAGCAGAGCCCCCGCCGCGCTCCGGCCCCGCCCCCGTCCCGCCCCTTATTCACGCCGGATTTGCGAGCACAATCCAGCTCACAAATCCGCCGTGAATAAGCCGTGTGAACACAGCCTTAGTCTGCCAGTTAGTTTTTACGTGTTGGATATCTGAGCGCTGCCGGTCGGAGCGCTTGGTTAATTTGAACACGAACGTTCCATTCCTTACTTGTCAGTGAAGTGGATCGCTGTGGATATAATACGATCGGATGCAGTTTATGGAAAGAGCTTTTAGGTACGTTGCAAGAGTTCTTGTAATTTTTGGTGCTTTTATGTGTATTTTATAATGACCTTTAGTTGTGAGATACTGAGTTGATTAGGGTAGAAGAGCTGATTGTGGACTAACCACTTGGATCAAGCGTTTACCATTGCTTCAATCAATAGTGATTGTTGAGCTATTCTATTTTCTGGAAAGTTGCTATATTGAGTTGGGAGACATATAGAAGAGTTAGCGCTGGTGTCATTTGTTTCTATATAGAACTAAGTTAAATATATTAGTCTGGCCCTCTAAAACCATTCCAATTTCTCATGTAGCCATAGGAATATTAATTGCCCACCCCTGCTGTAGGTGATGCATGGCAATTAGCATTAAACATTGTGCATTCAGTAAGGTTTGGATGCACCATATACGAGCACACTTTCTGTCAGGTCTCACCAACATTCTGCCCTCTAGCTATTATGAGGTGATTTACCCATTCACACCATAGCCTATATTTTTTGTCTCATTTGTTTTTTTTTTTTGTCCCCAACTTCCAAGAGCCATAACTTTTTTATTTTTCTGTCTACATAATTGTATGAGGGCTTTTATTTTGTGGAACAAACAGTCCTTTTTAATACTACCATTGACCGTCCCATATAATGTACTGGAAACCCCCCAAAAATTCTATGTATTATGGAGCGTGAAAAAAAAAATGTAATTGTGCCATCTTTGCAGGGGATTAATTCTTATGGAATTTACCGTTCAGTATATTCTGCTGGTCGATAGAATTTCAGTGATACCAAATGTGTAGAGTTTCCATTATGTGACTTTTAGATCAATTTTTATTTAAATTTTTTAGGGAACATGAGATGACCAAAAAAACTGTTGGCATTAGAAATATGTTTTCTTCTGTGATGTTCTGCAGCATCTAAAGGGTTAAACATCTGGGTTTGTCTCTGATTCTGGCTGATAGTGGTGGGAGTCAGCTGTAATTAACAACCGGCACCGTATAGAGTGGCCTCAGTGAGTGAAACTGCTGTATGGGGTGTTCACACAGCGTTTTTTCAGCCGCTGCAATACGCCCCAAAGTATGGGCTACAACTATGGTAATCATATCTCTCCTAGAGAGCTATGACTACCCTCTGTCTTCCACAGGTGAATAGGGCCACCCCATCCCCACCTCCGAGCATTTTAGAAGTATGCGCAGGCCAGTGAGTACTTCTAAAACACCCGGCGTCTTGCGGCATGCACAGGTAGGCACCGCAACCTGCCACGTGAACATAGCCTTATAGCTCAATGGTTCAAGGGGTAGTCCAATTCTGTGGGAATCCTTTGTTCAGGATCATCATCTCTTGGCTGTAGTAGAGCGTGAGTACAAACAGTGACCTTCATTTACTAATGTGGTTGCATCTGAAAAGTGTCTTAAAATGCTGTAAAAAGTGGTGCATTTTCACATGTCCCAGACACATTTATTATGGACTTAAGACAGTTTCTGTTCACTGCTCAGTAGATGGGCGTGAGTTACTGGAAAGCAGGTGTGGTCTTTGCAAAAAAGTGGACATGGCCATGATGCGACACAATACGCCAAAAATAGGCCAAATTTCTGCCATACAAAGTAAGTAAAAGAAAAAACTGGTGTAAAAGTAAGGGTATGTTCACATAGGGCCCGGCTGCCATTCATACTCACTTTCCCCAACATGTAAGTGCCCGAAAGAAGTGACATTTCACTTCTTTTTATGGCTTTTTTGTGCTCCAGGGAATATGCCAACATCACAGTACTCAAGGAGGGCTCTAATCTTACCGTATTTGCAGTGCGTACCTCAGCCGTATTGCAGCGCAATTATGCCCCAAAGACAATTCTAAGGCTGTTCCAATTTATCAATCAGCATAAGCCACCGGGATAAATATGGTGCATTTTTAGACAATGATAGCAAGGGCTACTGTTTCTTGTTCTGAATAATCTGTGCTGCGGTTTACAGACAGCCTATTGATGTGATGGAGCCCTACATCACCTGGGGAAAGCAGGCTCTTACTGCCAGATTACAGACTGTCGCAGGAGAACTTTGAAGGGCTTTATGTATGAAAACTGTCTAGCAGTAAGACTGTCTTTGTTGCCATAGCAACCAATCAGACCTCATAGCAACCAAGCAGTGCTCTGCCTTCATTCCATATAGTGCTCTGGAAAAATATAACTGAGCGCTGATTAGTTGCTATGGGCAACAAAGACAGTCTTACTGCTAGACAGTTATCATACATAAGACACTTTGTCTTCTGCTTATTGTATGTAAGAAAACCTTAACAATTTGGAATTATCCAAAGTAGACAGGCCCTTTCAGTTCAGTGTTCCTGAGGCTGTAAAGTGACATGCTAGGCCGATGTACCGTTTTTAGAATTTATGAATCAGAATACATAAACTCTATGGAGCGAGAGTTTTTCCTACTGTATTTTAACTATTAAGTGACAGTTTCAGTTCACAGAAATGTGCAAATTTTTTGCACTTCGCTCACCACTTTTAAAAAGCAATGGGTAAAGGGGTGGGGCTTAGTGAGAGACTGGATCGGCCAGACTGATTTATTATAATACAGACAGCTACAGATGCAACTTATTTAACCCCTTAACGACCACCCTCTAGATGTTGCTGCAGAATAGGGGTTTTGCGTCCTCCAGCACTGCAACTGCACTAGGAACAGAGTTGTACTTAACACTATATTCCTGGAGCAGCCTTTGTAAGCTGGCATTCCCTGGGAGTCCCGATCACCCGAACCCGGGGAATATCTGAACAGCCAGCCCTGGGGACTTAGAGCATACCTCCCAAATGTCCCTATTTTGGATGCCAGTCTCTATTTTTAACCCTTCTCCCTCTTAGCTCTATAAATGTCCCTCTTTTTCATTTGGAAATAGATTTGTGTCAATAAGCTGACTATCTTGTCTTAAAAAGTAGTTGATTGTTTCCTAGCTGTATATTAGATAACAACTTACTTAATATTTCATCATTGGATACAAAGCAATCCTGAAAATATGTCTCTTTTTTTTCTAAAAAGTTGGCATGCATGTGTTTAGGTGTGTTTAGAGGCGTGGCCTGATATGTCTCTCTCTGCAATCTCTAAAAATTGGGAGGTATGCTAGAGTAGCCCCAGGGCTGTCTGTGTAACAAGCCTGCAGTCAGGGCAGACTGTGTGCTGCCTTGACTGCTGCCTGTGTCTGACTGACACAGATTGTAATGTATTAGCATATCTGAATATGCTATTACATTACTAAGTGTAAAAAAAAACTGTAAAACAGTTATCTCTTCATGGGATTATAAAAAAACATAAAAAAACATAAAAAAAAGTGTAGAAACAAATAAAATGAATAATAAAATTTAAATAAATATTTAATAAAAAATAATTGCATACATTACACAAATTACACATATTCGGTATCCACATGACCCTAAGAACCTGTAGAATTAATCGAACAAGTTATTGAGTGTGAAATGTGAATGGTGTTAAAAAATAAATACAAAAATTTATAATTGAACTTAAACTATTCCTCCAAAAAGTACAACTTCTCTCACACAAATGGCCTGATACAACTGCGTCATTGAAACAATAAAAAAGTTACAACTGTTGAAATGCAAGGGAGCAAAAATTTAAAAAATGTGCTGGTCATTAAGTACTTTTCAGACGTTCGGTTTAAGGCTATGTTCACAAGGCCTAACTGCGGGGCGTAATTCCGCCCCCAATTACGCCGTGTGGCCGGGGGCGGGGCAGGAGCGGGGGAGCGCGCGGGGGCCGGCACTTCGCCGGCCCATAGACAGTCATTGCTAGTGGCGCGTATACGCCGCTAGAAAGTGACCTGTCATTTATCTCCCCCCTCGGCGTATTCGCCGAGCAGGGAGAGGAGACATAATGCATAGTTCTCTAAGAGAACTGTGCATTACCGTAGTTACTGGGACGGATTCAGCCCGTAATTGGCGCACTCTGGCGCATAATTACGGACTGAATTACCTCCCAGAATAAGCCGTGTGAACATGGCCTAAGGGGTTAACAAGAGGTGTGTGTGTCTTAATAGATGTGTCTCATTTTCTAATGCTATGGCTATGTTCACACGGACTTAATCTCAGCACGCATTTTTCTGTGTATTTGCGCTTAATACGTGGCAAGATGCGCACTGCAATTACAGTAATCCATAGCTGTCATAGAGAATTATAGATTACGCCTCGTCCCCCCACTCGTACAATACGCGCGGTGAGATAAGTGACATGTCTATTATTCGCGGCGATTACGTGCAGCAAGTAATGCATGTCAGTGGGGCCGGCAAGCTGCCGTTCCCTCCCGTGTTTTGGGAGTACGCGCTGATCAGTGCGACTCCCAAATCACCCGGCGTTTTGCAGAGCGTACTGTACGCGCCACAATTACGCCGTGTGAACATACCCTTAGTGCACACTGCGTCATTTTGAACAGATGACGGATCCTTTCTGATGCAAAGTAAAACATTTGCTTTAACGTGTTCATTGACTTATAAAGGTGGACGAATGTACATTGACAAAGTATCCGCTTTTACAATTTCCGGCAAATATTCGTTTAATTTCAACCAATGGAAGACACAGGGTGCTGTGTTTTTTCAAATGTGCCCATGTCGTACACGTATATGTCTGTATCCATCATAAAACTAAAAATAAACCTACCCAATCAAATTGGAGGGAGAAACAGGTGACAGCCAATAGGGAAGCTAGTATAAAAAAAAATGGATGTCAAATGTCAGCTCAAAACGGTGCACGTTTTCATACGTTAAGTGTATACTTTGGTGCAGTGTGCACTGAGCCTTAACTAGACTGGCGAGTGAAACACCAACCTGAGTAAATCATGGACGGCAGGTGTAGATCAATAATTAAAATTGGAAAATCTTGTTGTGTGTAGTCCTAGCCTAAGATTCAAATGTACAATAAAATAGAAATGAACTTTTATTTCACAAAAAATAGTTTTTTGAAATGTGACTTAGAGATGATAACATCTCTCTAGTGATACGTAGGATATCCACAGACTCTAAGCTATGCCACAGACACAGCTGGTAAGGCCCGGCTCCCTCACATTTACTAATCAAATAATCTAAATTGAAAGCTGTGAGTGCCCAGTCTTTTTCTAACATCAGGAGATTTCAAAGAACTGTACGTGATATGATCAATTATCTCATGGCTTCCCAGCTTGCTGCTAAAGAGCAGCTTATCTGTAAAAGAAAAAGCTTACAGCTGGGATAATATACACATTTCTGATGTACAGCGGTGACAGATTGTTTGTGAGCTCTTCAGAATTTCCTAGATTTCTGCATTAGTCCTACATAAAACTCATCCAAATGCGTCATCTTTGATGGAACACCTTTGATCTCACTCTGAAGCCTGTGGCCATAAATAGCCACTGAATAGGATTCAATATACTTTGGGCGGCATGTATGAACGGGGCTGCGACAGAAGTCTGGTGTCTTTTCAGCCCCATTCGCATTAGTTTAAAACCTCCCTTACACCAGTACCCGTGACACTTTGTAATGCTCCTGATTTCGTGGGGGCGTGTGGGAGGCGGATCGCACAGGCAGGAAGTAGTAAAACCGTCATCTTTGAATACCCTAATGCATTGTGTATACAATGCATTAGGCTGTATAAACGATTGTGCCCCCTAGTGGTGAAGCACCCTAAGGGGACTCAGAGTTAAAGGGGTTGTCTCGCTACAATGATTGGGTTTTAATTAAAATAAATTTAAACAAGCAAATTAAATTAAAACTAAACAAGCAGCTTTGCAATATATGTTTATTACAAATGTCCTACTGATTTTGAGTTATCCCTGGTAGTAGGAGTGCATCAGCTCCTGAAATCACTATAGTAACCGACCTGTTGATTTTTATCTCACTGGCTGCCAGTGCTGGTGACTCATCTGCTTCTGAATACAGGTCGGAGCACAGAGCCCCTTCCCCACAGTATGAGGGCACTTGTGATGCTTCTGTGGGGAGGGCTCTGGCTTCTGTGTCTGTGTGGATTAACCCTGTGTGTGCCTGCTCCCTCCTGCTCCCTACACAGACTGAGGAGAGCAGAGATGAGGCTGATCTGTAGTCAGTAGATGTGACAGCAGTGAAGTGTGTTACTATAATCATGATGTGTCTGTGGAGCTTTGACTATACTAATAGAACAGATCAGGGGGGCATGTGAACGGTTCATATCCCTCCCTGCTCTGCTGTATTAGTGACACATGGTGATTATAGTAACTCACTTCACAGCTGCCCTGTGTCTGTTCTGATGGGAGGACAGCACAGAACAGGGTTTGTTTGTTGTTGCTTGAGATGTCCTTGGAGATTTGTATGCTAAGCAGGGGGTATAGGAACACTTACATCCCCACCTGCTCTGCTATTAGCATACACAGACCTCTCCACACTCATATATCAGCCCTCTCCCTGCTGTCTCCTGACTCTGTGGAGAGGAGCAGCAAGAGCTCGGCACAGCAGCACAGTGCAGCTGATCCAGCAGTGAGCAGCAGACCTAGGCAGGCACACACAGGGTTAACTCTGGCAGCAAACCCCCTCGCCTTCCCCCTGCTGTATAGAAGGAGAGCTGTCTGTGTGCTGAGGGGAGGGGGTAAGTGGAAGGAGAAGAGGCAGAAAAAACTCCTTTAAAGCAAAAAAAAAGTTTTAAAGTATTGGTATCGCCACGTCCGAAAAAGTCCGATCTATTAAAATATAACATCATTTATCCCATATGCTGAACGCCGTAGAAGAAAAAAATTCCAAACAGCAAAATTGCATTTTTTTGGTCATTTCATGTCCCCTAAAATTGGAATAAAAGTGATCAAAAAAGTCACATGTATTCCAACCTGGTACCAATGAAAAGTACACTTCAGCCCGCAAAACATGCCCCTTCACTCAAATCTGTAGGTGTTAGTGCAAAAAAGTTATTGGTTGCAGAAAACGGTGCCAAATTTTAAAAATAGAAAATGTTTGTATTTTTTTCTATACCAAAATATAAAGAAAACCATACATGTTTGGTATTGCCAGATTCGGATCAACCTGTAGAATACAGATAACTGAAGATTGAACGACGTAAAATAAAAACACCCGCAAACATGGTGCAAGAATGTTTTTTTCACATTTTGCCCCACCTAAAAATTTTTTGCTGTTTCCCAGTATATTCTATGGTATGGTGAATGACACCATTAGAAAATAGATCTTATCCCGCAAAATAAATGCCCTTTTTTGTCTATGTCAGTGGAAATGTAAAAAAGTTATGGCTCTGGGAAGGCGGGGAGGGAAAAATGAAGGTAACAAAAAAAGGCTCCGTCAGGAAGGGGCTAACTACCTGTATGTCCTAGCGGGAAGTGACATAATGCAAATGGACATACAGATACGTCCTGGACATCGTGTGGGCTCTTAAGGGAAGCCCGCACGATCGCAGCATGGGACCAGCTATATATTAACACTCCGTCTTTCCCTGAGCTGCCACGATCACGATTGTTCACGGCAGCTCAGGGAAAGACGGAGGGAGCTCCCTCTGTTCCCATCGGAGCAGCCGTGGCACGATCACACAGCCTAACGCTAAAAAAATTGTGAAACACTTGTGGGGTCAAATATACTCATTAAACCCCAGTCCGCAAACCTGTAATGGCACCTAAAGAAAATCGTAATGAAAATGAGACCCCAAAGTCCAGTAGGTGCTCCTCCTACTCTGAGGCTTGTAGTTGAGCCAAATTGCGCACTAGGGACACATATAGGATATCTCTTAAAACGGTAGAAATGGGGGAATCGATGTTGAGTTGGATTTCCCCGGTCACATCTACTGTGTTCCTGTGGATAATGGATAAAAATTGAAAATCTGCAAAACAAGTGAAATTTGGAAATGTCACCTCCACTTTGCTTTAATTCCCGTGAAACACCAAATGGGTTAAAACACTTCCTAGATGCTGTTTCTTAGACTGAGTCATTTATGGGGGTATCTAACATACAGGACCCTCAAAGTCACGTCAGCACTAGACTTGTCCCTAAAAACTTCAATGTTGCTAATTTTCTTGAAAATGTGAACAAATTACTAAATTTCTAAGCCCCTAATATCGTAAAAAAAAAAAAAACACATTTAAAAATGATGTTAATCTACAGTAGTCATATGGTAAAATTTTTGAACTTTGAAGATGACAAATTTTTCTAAATTTTCACAACATTTTGATATTTTTCACTAATAAACAAGGATTAAATGGATCAAAAATGTTTTACTATCTTAAAGCACCAGTAACAAGCCCTCACTTCCTGGGAATGTTCAAGGTACTGAAACGTATCAATCCAGTGGCCTATAAGCTCCGGCTTTCACCTAGTATGCGCATCCCGAACTACTTCCACGTCTCCCTGTTGAAGCCACTTTGGCTATGTTCACACGGCGTAATTGCAGTGCATACAGTACGGCCGCGATTATGCCGGGTGCTTTGGGAGTCGTGGCACGGAGGGGCCGGCAGCCAACCGGCCCCATTGACATGCATTACTCGCAGCACGTATTCGCCGCAAGTAATTGACATGTCATTTATCTCCTCGCGCGTACAATTTAATCGGATTGTACGAGCTGGGAGAGGAGGCGTAATCCATAGTTCTCTATGAGAGCTATGGATTACCATAATTTCGACGCGCGGCTTGCTCATATTACAGCGCAAATACGAAATTTGCTCGTGTGAACATACCCTAATTCTGAACTGGTTTTCTCTGAAAATCGCCTCCCCTTCGCCTGAAGCGGATACCACCACTTTCCATGCGGTGAAAGAGTGATCGCAGTCTATCGGGGGTGGCGATAGTTCTCATTGAAAGCCGGAGGGAGCCAGAGGAAAACATCCTGGACCGTGAGTTGGAGCTCAAATTTCTCCAGCCGAGAAAGAGGGGTAGGCCAAAGAGGGGGGAGGGAACTGTTACGAGTATGCCCACTGCCCATGCTGCGGGTTGCGGGCTCACTCGTATCCCCGCTGCTGATACCATAAAAAATAAATAAATGAAAATAAGTTTAAAAATGATGTCAATCTACAGTAGACATATGGTAAATGTTAGTTTTGGGTTAATAAACTTCCTAGATGCTGTTTTGAATACTTCAAGGGGTGCAGTTTCTTAGACGGAGTCATTTATGGGGGTATCTAACATACAGGACCCTCAAAGTCACGTCAGCACTAGACTTGTCCCTAAAAACTTCAATGTTGCTAATTTTCTTGAAAATGTGGAAAAATTACTAAATTTCTAAGATCCCTAATACCGTAAAAAAAAAAAAAAAAATTATGTTAATCTACAGTAGACATATGATAGATGTTAGTTACAAACTCTTTTGTGTAGAATAATTATCCGTCTTACAAACAGAAAATTTTGAACTTTGAAGATGGCAAATTTTTCTACATTTTCACAACATTTTGATATTTTTCAATAATAAACAAGGATTGTATGTACCAATTTTTTTTTACTATCTTAAAGCATAATGCGTCAAGAGAAAACAATCTCTGAATAACATCGACAGGTAAAAATATCAAAAAAGTTATTCTCACATAAAGTGATACATGTCAGATTGAAAAATGGGGGTCTGTCAGGAAGGTCAAAACTGACTGCGGCCCGTAAGGGGATAAAGTCAATGGGAGAGTAACTATCTGAGGCCTCCCTGCTAGACTATTTCCCTCCCCCCCCGTTATGCCCTTTTAACTGCTTCTTTGCCACCAATCCACTTCTCATCCCTTGTAGAAGAGAATTATTATCCTCTATCCGGTTCTTCCACCTTATTTGTAAACATGTCATTATTTTGATGTGGATTGTGAATATACAGAAATACTACTGTGCTTTTATGTAACATCGAGGCTGTTGGGATCCCTATGCCACTGAGCATGGGGGTCGTAGTTGCTACTTAGGCCCTTGTTACGGTTGCTAGACTCCACCAAACCCTCTCACACCCGGCCTGACACATGCTACATTTAAGGTGGAGGACCTGCAGTGTAGATGGTGTTCTTACCCCCAGGGGCGCTCTCCATGATGGTGGTTATAGTCCTCCTGCCATGTTGATGGTGTGCTGAGGCACCCATGATGTTGTGCAGGAGACAGACGAAGGGTTAAAGTTGGAATCAAGCAGAACTTAACCCTGTTATTTATTTGCAAGTTCTTAAACATGGCATTACTCTTTCTTTAATTTACATTTCTTTCTCTGGCTGCGTTGCAGCTAACAGCCATCAGTGGTCTCTTCTAAAATAGGCCCTTATTTGGATGCAGTCTTGTCATCAAGGAGCACTAAGACCCCAAGAGAACTGACATCTTAAAAACTTTTCCAGATAAACTGCAAGGAGATTGCAGAGAGACCTGAACTGGATCTAAATGGGCCAATCCAGAGGCAACATTCTGGAAACCATCTGCTCAGTCGGCCAGCGGGGGACTCCCTATGAATTATCTCTCTTGTACACACTTCCCAGTGTACCTGTCCAAGGGATCCTCCTTCTGCCTCTAGTCAGCAACTCCTTCCATAAAGTCCTTAATTTCTGTTGCAGAAATCCATGGCTGAAAAATAAGGCTATTTTCTATAGTCTGGCAATTTCTCCAGACCACAGGAACTTTGATATAACAACTACCACCAGAACACTATAAAATTATACTGAGACCTATTGTTACGAGTATGTCCGCTGCCCATGCTGCATCCGCGGCACTGATCCCAGCTCTGCACATTCATCATACCTCGCTCCTCGTCCTCTGCCTGCAGGCTGTTGCGTGCCCAACAATGCCTAGGGTATGCGCACGGCAGCGCTGCTAGATTTAAAGGGCCAGTGCACTTGGTCATCACCGGCGCTGACCTTATTTAACACTGCCTCTTCCTCTTACTCTGCCGGATCAATAGTGCCCTGTGCCTTGCGAGAAAGCATTCATTAAGTCTGTTCTTGTTATTCCATGTATCGTACCTACTGCCTACGTCCCTCGACCATGAACCATTGCCGCCTGTCCTGACCTTCCTGCCTGTCCCCGATTATGAGCCTGTTTCACGATTTTGTACCACGCTGCACCTCAGCTGCCACCACAAGCAAATCACGTCAGGAGTAGTGACCTGGTAGTGTTCCACCGCAGCATGCCCAACCTGCCTTTCGGCGGGCTCTGATGAATACTGTACCTACTTAGAGTTCGCCCCCTGGCACTTTCGGTGGTCCAAAGGATCCACATCTCTGGCCTGCCGTCGCAGTAAGCCTACGTTATACCTATTTATAAACTTTGGATTTTACTTACCCCTACCTCCCCCTTCCCACCACTACCCATGGTCACCTACTCCTCCAATGGCTGCAAGCTGAACATATTTGGTAACATCACAGTGACTTAGCAGATATTCACTCTCCTCATAAAGCAGCTTGTTCCAGACACAATTAATTGTGAAGGTCATCCAATGGTCACCAGTGTCTGTAGCTAACCCCATTCCTGACACTCAGCAAAGTTAGTCATCATCATTACCTCATACTTGCCAACTCTCCCGTTTTTGGTGGGGGGTCCCGCTATTTGGGGTCCCCCCCCCCTCCCGCCATCCCGGCAGAGTTGGCGAAACTCCCGCCGCCAGCAGGTAGCGGGAGCTCTTTAAATGACCGCGGTGCCAGAGTAGCGCTGGTGCGCTACTCTGGCGCCGCCGGTCCGTTCCCACAGGCGGGTGAAGCGGCCGCTGCGCCCGCTTCACCCGCCCGGAGTCTCCCTGTGCGGGGAGGAGGCAGGAGGGATCGCTCCCTCCTCCCGCTGTATGTATGGCGCCGTTGTACATACAGGTCAGCGGCACAGGGGAAGTGACGCGCGGCTGCACTCACACCCCTGCGTCGCTGAGGAGATCGAGCAGGAGCCTGGTAAGGTGAGTGACTTTTATTATTTTATTTTTATTAGCTATAAGGGGGCTCTACCTGGCTACAAAGGGGGCAACTACCTAACAACAAAGGGGCACTACCTTACTACAATGGAGGCATCTACCTGGCAACAGAGGGGGCATCTACCTGGCTACAATGGGGCCAACTACCTGACAACAAAGGGGCACTACCTGGCAACAAAGGGGTCACTACCTGGCAACAGAGGGGGCATCTACCTGGCTAACAATGGGGGCACTACCTGGCAACAGAGGGGGCACTATCTGGCTAACAATGGGGGCAATACCTGGCAACAGAGAGGGCAATACCTGGCAACAGAGGGGGCACTACCTGGCTAACAATGGGGGCATCTATGTGGCAACAGAGGGGGCACTACCTGGCTAACAATGGGGGCACTACCTGGCTAACAATGGGGGCATCTACGTGGCAACAGAGGGGGCACTACCTGGCAACAGTGGGGGCACTACCTGGCTAACAAGGGGGGCCTCTACGTGGCAACAGAGGGGGCACTACCTGGCTAACAATGGTGGCAACTACCTGGCTAACAATGGGGGCACTACCTGGCTAACAATGGGGGCACTACCTGGCTCACAATGGGGACATCTACCTGGCTAACAAAGGGGGCATCTACCTGGCTAACAAAGGGGGGCATCTATCTGGCTAACAAAGGGGGGCATCTACCTGGCTAAAAAAGGGGGGCATCAACCTGGCTACAAATTTGGCTCTACCTGACTACAGAGGTGGCATCTACTTGGCTACAGAGGGGGCATCTACTTGCCTACAAGGGGGCATCTACCTGCCTGTAAGGGGCAATACCTGGTTATGGGGGGGCTACTACCTGGCTATAAGGGCATCTACCTGGCTTTCTTCCAAAGCCGTTATGCAGTTAGGTGGAATGGGTGTGGCTTTTTGAAGGGGCGTGGCACACCGACAAGATGGGCGTGGCCATGCAATTTTTTGCCGCGCCGCGCTACGCGCACCGCCCAATACGATCTCCTGCTTTTTCAATTTCAAAAGTTGGCAACTATGCATGACCTTACTGTGCAAAATAGTATATTAACAGTGGTTCAGCATGAAATCACACAGTAGTATACACAAGGGGCCACATGTATGAAAACTGTTTAGTTCTAAAACTCACTTTTTTGCCCATAGGTTACTATGGGCAAAAAAGTGAGTTTTAGACCTAAAGAGTTCTCATACATGTGGCCCAAGGAGTCTACAGAGGCAAGGTATTAAACTCCTGTATACTACAGCACAATAACCCAGTTATAACTGCAACCCTCAATGAATAGACCAAGGCCCAGTATAATGATAAGTAAAAGAAACAAACTGTAATTATTCACTTTTTGCTTCTCCTCTAACCAAAAACTTACTAATATTTTGTGTGGAATTCTGATTTAAAGTGGTTTTGTCACGGCAGCATTCCCTCTCCATATTCACTATTGGAGCATTTGGTTGTTTTAATATGAGGTCTACAGTTTAGGACCCCTTCATTGAGCCCGAGGTGAGTGCTACTTTGCTTTAGCTACTTATCTCATGCTACATTTTCCCTCAGGGGAAGGGGTAATGAATGGGCAGACGCAGCTTTCCCTGGAGATAATGGCTATTTAGTAGTGGATAAAGAAGCAGGACCTGCAGGTTCACCAAGTTGGCTTCCATCTCAGAAGTTGTTTTCATGAGACATCCCATTGAATTCTATTTAGCCCCCCTCCTAGAACGCTCTTGACAATCAAGGTACCTTCATTAACACAAAATATTACATTACTTTATCTTGCTTTTAAACACTGCATTGAAATTGACCATGAAAAAGATAATTAACATTGGAATAAAGTCCTTTTCTCAGAGGATACTTGGCTGTATGATTTTGGCAGTTCAATGGTCCGGTAAACTCATTACTGATAATAATGACTGCACTGAGAAATGTATTATCTTCAAATAAATCTATTAATAGAATGTACGATCTACATTTGTGTGTTTTACAGATGATTAAGTAAGGTGAATGCCAGCATTTCAGGGGATTCTGTCTTTGTTAAATGATAATGCTAATGATTTATTGCTACAAAAGAGGGTAAAGAAGAACCTATACCAAAAAATTGAAACGGGCTTCCCTTCCGGATCCACTTTTCCACTCCCACCTTTTATGTCCTCCTCATTGCTTCTTTGCCTTCAACTCACTTTCCATCCCTTGTAGAAGAGAATCATTACCCTTTACCTGGTTCTTCACCATCATCGCTAAAACTATGCCACCTGCAATGAAGGGAGGAAATTATTTAGGCTCTTGGAGGATAGTTAGGAAATCTACTTGGTCTGGGGCCCATTTCACCCATGGGCCTCCATATCAGCCTCCACAAAGAAGAATAGTACATGCCATCTTAATATTAGAAATGGAAACGTGCAAAAGTGAACAGTGTATCTGCCATAATGCTACCCCTGTAGTCAGGAGCTCGTATTTCATGGTTCACACTTGGCTGCTGATATACCTTTGAGTTTTGCTAAAGCTGACTAAGTATATACTGATCAACCATAACATTTAAACCACCTACCTAATGAAATATTGGTCCTCCTTCTGCCACCTAAACAGCTTTACCCTTCAAGGCATGGACTTAACAAAACAAGACCTCTGAAGGTGTTCTGTAATATTTTGGTCTAAAACCTTAGCAGCAGATGATAAAGTTAAAGTCTTGTAAGTTGCAAGGTAGGACCTCCAAGGACTTGTTTTTATAGTACATCCGATTATGATTGAAATCTGGAAATTTTAACAGTTTGTCATGTTTCTCAAAACATCCCTCAACAATTTTTGCAGTGTTGCAGGATGTGCTATTCTGGTGAAAGAGTGTCCAGAGCCATGGGCCCAGAACATATTAAAAGGCACACAGAGTACTTACAGTTGCCTATTATGAAGTCATGAGTACTCTGTATGGCACTGTTTGCCTCCAGATACTGTCTTTTTGGGGTGAATACTTCCATAGTATGGCACCCAAAGGAGCAAGCCACTATTTAGTTCTATATGTTTCCACATAAAATTGGAAGCACATGGTCTTCAATTGGCATCACTTTTGTCCCCATACTACACATACTGCACCAACCCATACAAAGCATCATATCCTTTTCAAAGGACCTGCAATATTGTTGACCTACCATTACCATTTTCTGTCAGCTTTCTAAAATGTAGTTACAGGTCTGCCATGTACACAATGCATTTTGCTTAAATTATAGAGTTGATACATCCATTTTTTATTCAGAACCTATAAATTAGGGCAGGTTGTACACAGAAGCCTTATCTGCAGCCTGCTCAGTATTCAGGACACCTACACAGTGCTGATAGCTTGGCATTAGAATAAACTCACAATAACAATATGTTTCATGATCTAATATATCACAGAAATAACTAACCTTTTCAACTTGTGCAGAGATGTTTTCATAATAGCATTACTTATGTAAAATTATGCCTGATTGAATGGAGAGCTTTGATTATACACATAGCCACTGTCCCCAAGCCGCACACGCTAATACGGTTAATTATAATGTAAACTTTATTACACCAAAATAGGACAATGTAGAAAAAAGTGACACACTGCACTGGCTAGCTGAATAAATTTACAGACTACAGTAAATTTTCTCCATCTAAAGAGCAAGCATGATATTTGACTAGCAGAATTTTTGGATTTTTTTTAATCATTTCAAAACTTAGTCATATAATCAATATCAGGCCATGGTTTCCCCAAATACAAAGTCCGATGAGCTCTGTGTGCTTCTTTACAGGCTCCATTGGGTGCACATGAAGGAATATTACTATGGAAGCACATCACAAGGCATTATGGGAAAGGAGTTGTTCCCCTTTCGGAGCCACTCATTGCCTCCCACACAGCCAGCCAGTATTGCTCTGCTCTGCACTGATGATGGACAAAAATCCCGAAACAGCTGTCTGCAGCTGCGAGATACTGGCTTGGCTAAATATCCCTTTTGCTTTCTCAAGACCCAGTGGGTAAAAAGCGAATTGAGGATTTGTTACATCCAATAGAGGGCACTTGAGCTTCTTAGCTCCTTTCCCATAATGCCTTGTGATATGCAGATGTTTGGTAGAGGGCAAAAAGGCAATTCAAAACTCTACACACTGTATGGTGCTCTCCTCACCTAAAGGAGAGATGTCCCCCTAATGGAAGCACGCTCATGTTGCACAGCATCAGGTTGATCATCCTATGATTTTATTTTGTTATTGGATACTATCCAAAACAACTATGGATGTCTCTATATGAAAGGAGAACTACAGAGGTAATGTAGGAACCTTGTACACCTCTCTGAAGGTCTTGTGATGGCTCCATGATAAAAGGAGCTGTAATCCAAACCTGTGCACATGTTCTTAAATGGGTTTTTCCCATGTCAGAGATTTATGGCATAGGCAAAGAATATGCCATATATGTCTGATAGGTAGAGGACCCACTACTATCTTGGGATCAGGCCCCTGAACTCCTCTATGCCGAAGGGATCCACAATTATTTATTTGGCTGTACTCAAAAGTCCTCTAGTAGACAATGGAGAGAGCCACACACACACAGCCACCTCACTGCTCTGCACAGAGGAGTTTGAGGCCCCTTTCTCAAGAAAGGTGAAGGTTACACCTCTTGTGGACATACTATAATGCTATGTCTACAGAGTACTGGATTCTCGTCGGATTTTCAGCAGGTTCAGCATTTTGAATCTGCCAAAAATCCGACTATATCCAGTACTGTGTAGACCTCAATAGAAAATCTGTGCTGTAGTCTACACGACACAGGTTTTCTACTGAGCCAACAGTCATCCGGCGGAAGATAGAACATGTTTAAATACCGTGTGGAGACATAGCCTAAATGTTTGAGATGGGAAAAAAACCTTACGGCAAGTTCACACTGGTGATTTTGATGCTGTTTTCAGAGCTTTTCCTAGCCCAAAACAGCATAAAAAAGCCTCCAAAATGCCCCCAGTTCATTTTCATTCATTCCATGTAAAACAGCGTTGCAGATCACACATGACAAGGTTTTTATGCGCATTTTCTGCACTTCCTTGGACACTCTTTTGGACACTGAAAGAGAAGTATCAGGTCAATTCTTGAAGTGTTTTCAATGCTGAAAATCCACATAGAAATCAATGTAGACCTTCAAAACCTCAGCATGGTTTTAGACAGGTTTTTTGTTGCGTTTTTGGCACGTTTTCAGGCGCTTTTTTGGCCTGGCTAATAATTTGTATGTGTTTCATTAAAAAAAATCACTGCAAAAACCTCCAAAACCTGATCAAAACCTCGTCTGAAAAGGCATTTTTGAGACGCTTTTCTGAGGTTTTGAAGCTGATTTGAATGCTGAAAATTCAGCATCCAAATCAGCCGTGTAAACATACCCCTTAATACATACCATATAGTAATAATAAAAACAATAGTACATGAGAATGATGCATAGAATAGACAAGGGTATGTATAAACCATACATTATAATATTTTGCCCAAGGAAAAATATTTGTATATGCTGTTATTGATCTCTGCTAAGAAACAGTGACAAGCGTGAATGAAAACATAAATGAAAAAAAAAATAAATAAAATGTGTTGACGCTATTGATAGATATGTTTATGGATAGGCTATATGCCGTTTTATAATCTTGGATGAATAAAGGAAACATTTTTATTATTAGCTGAAAAGACTATATACCCATCTGGATGCTGGAGTTGCAGTGATTTTGGATATATATGTTATGGTTTGGCTCTCCATTCACTTTGTGACACCCAAAGGGGACAGTTGATGACATGTTTCTGCAGTGAGCGGGACATTATTTTTTACAGAACAATCATATGGCTCAGATATTTTTATTTTATTTATTTTATTTATATAAGACAAATATTTTTTGCATTATACTATTATACTATTTTTACTGCTGAGCTCTGTCCTCTTCTTCTATCTCACT
This sequence comes from Phyllomedusa bahiana, assembly GCA_025379985.1. NCBI lineage: Eukaryota > Metazoa > Chordata > Amphibia > Anura > Hylidae > Phyllomedusa > Phyllomedusa bahiana. The sequence goes on along the minus strand of JAODAL010004252.1, from coordinate 103,925 downwards.
CTATCTACACCATATTCCATTTACTTCTCTCCGAGCTCTCTTTCTTTCTCTGTGAGTGGTTCTAGGCCCAGTGCATGGGGTAGCCTGTACTTCAACTACAGCCTGCTTGTGGTCAAGGACTCTCTTCAACTGGAGTTAACAACTAGACTGAACTAACTGTTGAAACAATAATAGCTTACACACAGACTCCTCTGGCAGCACATTGCAGACCCCTTTTCTGAGTGTAGGACCTGTAGCCCATCCCCAGTCATGTTTTCTCACTCTGCCAACATTAAAGCATCCTTAATACAATTAAAATGTCTAATTATTTTAACCCTTACACATTATACACAGTATACATATGTATACCTTAAAGGGAATGTGTCATCAAAATGACTTATTGTTTTACTCACATTTTTATGTTAAACACATTTTTTAAGAATTTTTGGTTATTTTTTTTTATTTTTCATATCACTTTCAATATTTTTTAATAATTCTTAAGTCCTGCAATTTTCACTTTGGCCACTAAGCCTAATAATAGTCTAACACTTCCTGTTCTGTAGAGAAAGATTCTCAGTTGTCTGCTCATTATCAGCACAAAAAGGGTCAAACTGAAAGGAGACACCAGCGGGAATAGATAACACAGGATCCACCAGTCACAAGAGGAGGTAGTTACAGTTCACCCTTTCACCTCCCTGCACATTGACTTCTTCCCAGGTCACAGAGCATGACTAGAAAACTCTTCTATGGAAGTCAATGGGACTGAGTCATTCTTAAGTTTCCTATGTGTATAAAGCTACTGTAAAGCATCTTTATGACTGCTGTTAAAGCAGTGCAAACAAGGCCTAGTGGCCAAAGTGAAAACTGCAAGACTTAATATTTATTAAAAAATATTGAAAGTGATATGAAAAATTAAAAGAAAAACCAAAAATTCCTAAAAAAATGTGTTTAACATAAAAATGGGACTTAAACAATGAAACATTTTTTGATGACACATTCCCTTTAACATACACCACTGTTGGTAGGGGTGGTCCCACACATAACATATATATCACTATGAATTAAATGTAGTACAATAGAGAGTTCATTTGATATATTCTCTATGGTCCCGCTGCAGCTCTGTTGCAATATTCTTCTGGGTACCTTTATTCACAGTATCACAAAGTTTACCACTGATGAATTACAAAACACCATGTGAACTGCCTGTTAATGAGTTGAGTTTTTGTTCAGTTACTGTTATAGTTAGTTATAAAGTTATACTGTTCAGTTAATTCTGCAGCATAAGTGGTGGTAACCATAAGCCTAAGCCAGCTTTGGCCCAGTGTGAGGCTGCCCATTTCATCTAGACACAGAGAGACTCCCAGACATAAAAAGGCTGAAGAAAGGTTTTCCTTCAGCATTAGCAACCAGAGTTTCAATAGAGAACAGAGCAGGGGCGTAAATTCAAGGGTAGCAGAAGCAGCGGCTGCTACGGAGCCGGGTTCCTAGGGGCGTGGGCTGGACCGCTGCCAGTGCTACCTCGACGCATCCTGTCTCAATATCCCTGGGCCCTCTGTCCTGAGCGTTCAAAGGCAGGACTTAGCAGACAGGAGCGCCGCCTTGGACAATGGGTCTTATACCCTACTCAGCCGTATCCGGTTTTCCCCACCTCCTTCATAACTATGCTTCATTTCACTGGCTGGAAGATATAATGAGGTGGGTGGACACTTGATGCTTAATGAGGGTTGTTGCTTACTATCACCACTAGATGGCAATCATGGGCTGTGCTTCAGTTTAGACAGATCAATTAACTTTTGTCCATTCAGTGACCCGTGTTTATGACTGGCAATATGTCAGAGGTCAGCCATGCCTGATAAGATGCTCTCCTTTAATCAAGTAGTGATGGCACTTATGTATACAGAACGGGTCATAAAAACGTAATAAATATGGATACAGCCCATGTTATACAAACAAATGGGTAATAGAATTGTCAAGAGAGACTGGTGTGAGGTTCTGCATACCTATGCTACAAATTCCATTCCCAAAGGGGGGGGTGGAGGTCATTGAGCTGTGGCAATACTGACAATGCAAGCAATGCTGAATACCACTACCAAATGCACATAATACATACATACAATTCCTATGACAGTTATAAACAGACCTTATGATAATATAATTGGACATTGTCCTGACACAGGTGAGTAAGTTCTTTCTTATTTTTGCACTAAAGGAGCCTAAACCCTGCCGGCCCCTATAGCATACTCTAAACCCTACCTACCTATATGGCCCCTGATAACCGACCCTAAACCCTGCCTTCCTGCCTATATGGACCCCTATAGCCTACCCTAAACCCTGCCTGTCTACCTATATGGGGCCCTATAGCCTACCTAAACCCTGCCTGTCTACATATATGAGGCCCTATAGCCAAGGCCGTCTTAACTGCATTATGGACCCCCGGACAGAGCTTTGCACTGGGCCCCCCCTCCAGCACAACCACCCACAGGAACGTCCAGCGTCATTTCCTTGTCGGAATTCTGCTTACAATCACGGAATTACTGATGAGGAAACTGCGCTGTTCTGGCGCTGACACTATTAGTAAAACATGTAAATAATTAACAGACTGAGTTCACACAGCGTATAGCGTCACACACAGTTACATGGCGCTGTACGCCTGCTGTTGAAAGTCCGTACTGGCCAGTGCTTACTTCGCACAACGCTCCAGCCAGGCCCACATTCAACTTAACTTTCCCACAGTAAGCACCAAGGAATATGCTGTGAAATTAGAGCACTAGGGGCCACATGAAAACGGTCTAGATCTAAAATTCGCTTTGTTGCCCATAACAACCAATCAGAGCTCCCATTTCATATGGTGCTCTGGAAAAATTAAAGGGGAACTCTGAGTAGTTGTTATGGACAACAAAGAAACCTTTATATTTAGACAGTTTTCATGTGGCTCATGATATTACTGTATTTGCAGGGCGTACTTCGGGCGCATTGCAGCGCAATTACACCCCAAAGTATGCCCTGCAAATATGTTGTGTGAACATACCCTATTTATTTATTTTTTTTTACTCAACCCTGATTTGAAATTTGTGCCTGTAAGAACATGCACCATATTGTCCCATTGTTTTCAATAGGAATATGTACCACAGGTCACGATATGAACTGTGGCATGTATTCAAATTGAAAAACAATGGGACAGGGTAGGCACCTTTTTGATGCGTATTTAGGGTGACGTATGATATTTTTTTTTTGCATGCATTTGTAGCATGGAATGCGGCTGAATCTATGAACCTGTTTTACTGTCGGTCATAGATTTAGCACTTTCTAGCTACAAAGAGACACTTCAGGCTCAGGTAAACCCCTTGTAAAGTCTCTCCCTGTTCCAGCTGTAAAGGCCTAGATTTGCCGCACTGAAGCTATAAATGTGCAGCTTCGTACGGTTGTAGTGAGATGCCTCCAGCGCACCTCTAAAATCAGACGCGGGTGCTTTGTAATGGGCCTGATACAGGCATGTGGCGGGTTTTTAAAAATAGAGCGAACGGGGCTGCGCCGGGTTTTGGGACGGAAAAAAACCTTTCAGACTTCAGGCACAGCCCCTTTCCCATACACTTTTAAATCTCCGGGTGTAAACCCCGGGGGTTTACTTTTAACTTTTTTTGCCGTGGGGCCCTTTTTTTAAATGCGGCCGGGATCTCGGAGGCGTGGGGGAGGCGAAAAGGCACACTAAAAATACCTATGAAGCTACTTATTTTTGTTTCATTTACGGGGCTTTTCTAGACATTTTTACAGCGGGAAACGGGTACAGCACTTTAAAAAGTTTTTTTACCTGACCGAAAATGGCGCCCCGCACTAAATGCGCCTGATTTTGACCCGTGTAGAGCAGGTTCATACACAGGTTGTTTCTACCTTTTTTTTGGAAACAGGGAAATTTGGCTTTTCGCACCCCCAAATTTCATGCATGTTCCCCAAAATTGGGCATTTTAAAGGCCTTTACATTCCCCTTTACACTCACACATTTTACACAAAAATATGCACACACTCACAAAGACGCAGGGGAGTCAAAACCTGTACACCCCGGGGGGGGGCGGTCGGACATAAAGATCTGCTTGAAGCCCTTAGGGTGAAAATCACCCACCCGCTGCCGGGGAAGCGCACGCAAAAGGGGGGGCACAGAAGGAAGGTGAGGAGCTCCGGCCTGTGAGCAACGCTTATTCCTTTTCTGCCCGGCCCTTTTCAGTGCGCCCCTCCCTCTGCTCCTTGACCCGCACACAGGAGGGGCTAAATAGGAAGGCACTCCCCAAATGTAATGAGTGAATTGCAGGCGGGGAAAAGGGGGGGTTTGCCACAGAAAGGCGGGGAAAGCTCATAATGCTGGCTGTATTCTTTCCCACGGGGGGCAGGGCAGGCAGCCGCCTGGATGGGCCCCCGGGTGTCTGGGGGGCCCCCGGGGCCAGGTGCCCCGGGTCCCCAAATTTGGGAAAAAAGGGGGCCCTCCCCTTAGCCACCAAAAATCAGGGCCTACCTACCTAAAAGGGTGCCCTTAGCCTATCTAACGCAGGGAAATTCCTATTTTGTCCCCGCTATTCCTATTTCCCCAAACCTACCTACATAGGGGGGGCCCCCCACCAAAACCCCTATCTACCTAGTGGGCCCCCCCCCTAGAGCCATCAACTTAGCAAAATGGGGCCCCCCTACTGATACCTAGCTCCCTGGGGCCAAACAAAAGGGCCTACCTAACTACCGGGGGGCCTCCCCTACCAAACGGGGGGCCAAACTACTGCCTCCCTAGGCCCAAAACTACCTACTTACCTTACCCCTACCTAACAAACTTGGGCCCTTTGTTTTACCTCCCTTTTGGGGCCTTTGCAAATGAAATACTTCCCTTTTGGACCAATCTACCTACCAACTTTTGGGGCCTACCCCCTGAGACCAAAATTAAAAAGCTTCCCCAAAAACCTACCTGTGGCCTAACTTTTCCCTCCCTTTTACCTCCCTTATCTACCAATCTATGTCCCTGGGGGCCAAACCAACCTATCTAATGGGGGGGTCTACTGGAAAACAAATTCGGGTGGGTACAGGCCTTTAACGGGTAACACAAATTCCGGGGGGTTTTTTAAACCTCTTTTCCCTTTCCCCTCTGGGAAAGACTGGCCCCTCTAATTTAAAGGCCCTGTACCCATTTCTGCAACCTCTAGAATTTTGTACAGGGGTGGGGAGGGCAGGGGGGTAAAGGTCCCGGAAAAGTAAGGATTTTTTAAGAAATTTGTGCCCAAAATTTTTGCAGGATGAGTTTTTGGCCGGGGGGAAGTAATCATGCCCGGGCCCTCCCACTGAAGGCAGAAGAAAAGAAAGGGGAACGATTTAAATCGGGAAACTGCGGGTGTGCGCCCAAAAATTTGAAAATTGACTGAAATTCACCCCATATTTCAGCAGAGCCTGTGTACAATTAACTAATGATGAGCGATTACGGTCGATATTGCATGGGGTTCGATAGTAAATTTATCGTAAATTTATCAAAAAAATTTTCCCAAATAGTCGATAATAGATTTATCCCCAATGCCCATTAAAGTTATGGGGGGGAACAACACCTTTGTTTTTAAAAACCCAAACAGGGCGGGAGAAGGGGGAATTTTAACATCCAAAAAGGGTCAAATGGATATTTTTGCTCATCTTAGGCAACAAGAGTCACAAAAAAAAACCTCACGACTATTCCTATCCTGTTTTGTACCACAGCATGCCCTTAAACCTCCCATCACCCAAAAAAATTAAAAAAGTGCCAAAAGGGCAGTTTTATTTAAAACCATCTTTTTTATTTTGAACTGGACTTGACTATCCTGTCCTGGAAACCAGCTTGACCCTTTAAAAACCTACCCGGGAACCCACAGTTTAAAAAAAGTCCCGGGGAAAAAAGGAGTTTTTAAACCACCTTTTTTGGGTTAAAACTGGACATTGACTAAAACCTGCCCGGGACCACAGTATAAACCTTTTTTTAAACCTGTCTGCCCCCAAGGGTTTTTAAAAATTGCCAAAAAAGGGGAGTTTTTCAACCCCCCATTTAGTTGAACGGGACATGGGAAACTAAACTGTTCTGAAACCACAGTATGCCCCTTACACCTTCAACCCCCCAGTTTTAAAAAAAGTCCCGGGGAAAAAAGGGTCTTTCAACCACCTTTTTATTTGGAACTGGACACAGCTTTCCCTGCCCCTGGGCCACACACGACCCCCAAACCCTTTGCATGCCCCCCCAAGGGATTTAAAAAGGTCCCGGAAAAAAGGTGTTTTAAACCACCATTTTAGTTGAACTGGACATTGATTCCCTTTGCCCTGGGCCACAGCATGACCCTTAAACCTGAAATGACCAACAGTTTGAAAAGGGGGGCCCAGAAAAAGGAGTTTTTTGAACCACCATTTTGGGTTAAACTGGACATTGACTATATCTGTTCTGTACCACAGTATAAACCTTTAAAACCTGTCGGATCCCCAGTTTTAAAAAAATTTGCCGGAAAAAGGAGTTTTTTCAACCACCTTTTTTAGTTGAAGGACATTGATTTTTACCTGCCCCGGGAAAACCTACATCTGTTCAAGTTTTCCCTTAAACCCCCCTTTTGTAAAAATTTCTGGGGAAAATTTTGAAACCCACAAATTTTTGTACATCCCAGTTTTTTATTTATTTTAAAATTCTAGAAAAAAATTTTTTTTAAAAATGGGATGGAATCCCACCCAACGCCCTTCGTTTCTTTTTTTTTTAAATTGTATTAAATGGTGTTTGTCTCATTTCAGGGATTGCTAGCTATGTTAAAGATTTTGGGCCAAAAACAAAGGAATTTTGCAATATGTGCCCCCATTTCGGTGCCCAACCTTTTCCTTTTTCTGCAGCCCAATCACCCTTGAGCCACTTTTTAAAACTTTTGTGAAGAAAAAATGCCCTGTTAAAAAACCACAATTTTTAAAATTGGGACCTGAGCATAGCTGCATTTCACAGAACTTCCCCACCCAAAAATTTCCCAAAAACCCCCCTTGGGGCCACTTTTGACAATTTAAATTGAAGAAAAAAATGTTGTTAGAAACAACATTTTTTTTTTATAAAAAGGACTTTTGTAGAAAATTGCTGCTTTTTAAAAGCAGCAAAAACCCAAAAAAAATTAAAAAAAATTGACTTCTCAGCCACTTTTAAAAAAATTTGTCCTTTTTTCTGCCCCACCGCCACTTTGGATTTAGTAAAAGCAGGCCAAGGGCCGTTTATTTTTCTGTGACAGCTCACGGGGTTGAGCTTGGGTGGTTTTGTTTTGGTGGGAGAAAGGGCCTTAGAACCCCACTTTTTCTGTTTCCAAAGGACCATGATTTTTGCTGTTTTTCCCACAGCCCATGACCCCCAAAAAATTTTTTAAAAATGACTTCTCAGCCATGTTAAAAATTTGTGAGGGGAAAAAAATGCCACTTAGACCGTAAAAGGTAGCCCGGCAAACTAATCGGTGACCTCGCTTTTGGGGCCCAAAAACATCATCAGAGACCCCATGCCGGGATTTTTCTTAGGGAAAGTCAAACGACCCCACATTATCTTTTGGAAACCCGGGATTTTTTTCCCTTTTTCTTAATAACCCCCCCTCCGGTGTGTAAAGGGTTTCCGCTCAGATAGGGACGCTGGCTGCTGGGCGGGACAACCCCCTCTTTGGCAGGGTTTGAGCAAGCCCCCGGGCCCCATTCATCGTTGGGGGAATACCCAAAAAGTCAATTGGGCCCGGGAACAAAATCCAAAAACATGGGTGTTGAAGCAGATAGTCGTGAATCTTGATCTTAAGTTTGGTTCTGTGTGTTTATGTGTGTCCTCATTACATCCTGGTGAGGTGGTAAAAAAAATTTTTCCCAAGGTTCCCCCCAAATTAGGCTTCTGCCCAACATTCCCCTGTGCTGGGGGCCCCCCTACGCTATTTGGGCACCTACTGCTGTCACGTCGCGGACGTTTTTTCCCCCGTGACTTTGAAGAACGTGAAGCAACGAAACAGTTTCTCCATTTGACCCAATCACAAGGTCTAAATTTTCCCCTGCATTTTACTCTCTGTTTGGGGGTGGAAGGAAAGTGCTGGTTTTTTTTTTTACCGGGGATCCAGGAGGGTGGCCACCCAGAAACGTTATTAAATTTTTGGGGCCCCAAATTTGCAAAAGGATAAATTTGGGAAAGGAAAAGGAGCACCCAATCACTCATTGAGAGAGGGACCCTTTGGGATTTCCAAGCCTCTGGGTCGGGGGGCACTAAAAAACTGATTTTCCCTCAACTTCCCCTCCGCCCCCAAATTCCCCGCCAACCTTTTTTCCAATCAGGGACGTCGGTAAAAATTGGGTTTGCCCCAGGAATATTTGCCCCCTCTGCTTCCCCCCCGACACGCTTAAAAACAAGTTTCCCTGATTTGGGCCTCAGATGTTTTGGACCCGGGGGGGGTTGGGGCCCGCCCCGCCTTTTTCCCACTGGGCCCTGGCCCCCGAACCATGCCTAATGAAGACCGTTTAAATTGGGGGAAAAACTGTGGGGCCCCTTGTGGATTCACGGAGAAAAAAGGTCCGTGTCCGATCTGTGTCCGCCCTCCTCCCCCTTTGCTAGGGGAAACCTTATTTTTTCAGAGTGCCCCAACGTCGTTCCCAGAACTAAGATCACCACAAGGGGCAAGCGACAAGGGCATTGTCCACACTGACTATTTTGGTGGCTTCTTAAAAACTGGAAAAGGAGGGGTGCAGGTCTCTTTCACCTGCCTTTTCTTTTCGGTGGCTCAACATCCCGAGGTCCGAAACCGCGTTTTTTCGGGCCCCAAAATGTGTCACTTCTTTCTGCGTAATGGCATTGCCCCTGCTGCCAAAAAACCTGGGGCATGTTGGGAAAGGGGGAAATTTCCCGCGTTTTTGCCACGTCAACAATTTAAAGGGGTTTATGGGGAGGGGTGAGTGACGGGGTGCCCAAAGCAGCCAGGCCGGGGGAAGCAGGGTGGGGAACGGCAAAGTTTCGAACTCAACCTCGGCTTTCCCCAGAAGGCAGTCCAGACCCCGGGGGAGCGTTTTGAAATTTTTGGACGACAAGGTTTATGACATGTCCCGGCAAAGGGGTTTTGCTTCCCGCCTACCGGGTCTTAAGGGGGGCCAGCAGATTTTGACGTTTTTTCGAACCACCCAAAGCCTGGCCAAGGTTTTTGTCACCCAGCCCCGTGCTCGGTCTTTTGTTGCGGGAAACCGTCCACAGCTCCTTTAAACCCGTGTGTGGCGGTCCCCCCAAGACAGATTAAAATTTTAACACCCCAAACCTGGTTTCTCTGGGCACGTTATGCCACCAAGGACCTTGGGGGGGAAAAAACCCCCGCCCCCATCCCTGCTTTTTTAAAAAGGGGTGGAGGGCCCGAGAGCCCCCGCACCAAACCCGAGCCCTCCCCCAAGCTCACCCAGTGAGCTGTCCAGGATATACGGCCCCTTGGGCCCTGCTTACTAGTCCATTGTCGGTGGGCAGATGGACCTTTTCCCCGACACTGATTGCAGAAAAACGCGCTTGAAATTTTTGGTGACACGTGGCTGGGCCCCGGGGGGGGACGGCTTTTTCTGACAAAGGGAAAACCCTGCTCGGCATCTTTGGGATTTTGGGGCAGGGGAAGGGGCCATGAGTGGAACCCATCTGTGTCCCCCCAGACGGAAAGGAAAAATTTCCAAGGCCAAAAACCTGGCAAAAAGCCGACATTCAAAGGTTTTGGCTTTGGGATGGTTTTTGGTTAAAGTGTTTTTTCTGCTTCCCCAAACCCAAGACAGAAGGCTGGGTGCTAGCCTGGGGCCCGGGGTGTTTCGGCTGCAGGGTTTGTCAAAATGGGGGAAGGGAAAAGGGGAGGTGGGGGCTCTTGTGGTGGGTGGGGGGTACCCAGGCAAGGGTGGAGGCCCGAAGCGGAGGCTGACCCTGACATGCTCTGTTTAAAATGGGGAGCTAGGAATGCTCGGGGGGGCGGGGGAAAGGGGAGGCGGGGGACAGAGGGTGTTCAGGGGGTTGGGAAACCCGGGATCGGTGTGGCCTTTTTGGGCCCAAAAGGGGTTTCCCCCATTTTTAAAAAATGAAATTGCTGCATGTGACCAGACATGTTTTGGGGGTGGTTAAAAAACCTAAGATTCTTGCCCCTCTTTTGCCCTTTTTCCCGGGAAAAAAGGGGGCATATTACATCGCCCGGGGAATCAGAGGCTTGCTCAAAAAGGCCCCGGGTTTAAAAAGGTCCTGGACCTTTTCGATCGCCCAAAAAAGAGGACGGTTTTTTCCCCTGATCATGGGCCCGGCGGAATCATCTCAGCCCGGGCTTCTGCAACCGCCCCTCCCTTTTTGAGGTGGGAACCCCCTTTTGACACTACCCCCCCCCGCTTTTTTCCCCGTCCCGTGATGAAACGCTCGCAACAAATTCTGCTGAAAAGACCACTTGGTCCCCCAATGTCGTTACATCATCTCAACACAGGGGACTTGGGCCCTCCTGACATTCTTGCACCAGGAGCTGGGGTAAAGGGAAGAGGGACTGCAAGGCGGTTTTCCAACCGCCCTGGGTTTTTTGCCCATTTAAACCCGGCTTTCCTTACCTCCTCTGATGGCATAGTAGCTGGGGAAAAAAAATCAGAGCAGGGCCCAAAAACATCCTCTTTGGCCTCTTGAACTTTTAAAATGCCCCTTTTGACCCCAACCCCCTTTTTTTTTCATTAAAGGGGATCTTCAGAAAATGGATTATCCACATGGGGGGTTTCCAAAGATTTTACATTTGGGCTGCCTTTTTGCTTCATGTTTTGGGCGGGGTGCTGAAAGAGCGATGAACTTTTTTTGGGGCCCTTACTGGGGGGGATGAGGAGGTAAGAAATGCTGAAAGAGGTTTTCATTAACCATAAAGAAAAGATTTTGGGGACCTTTTTCGTTTCTGAGTTCACAGGGGCCCTTTAACCCCGCGATGACCCGGGCCCACGGTCCGCAAACCCACGATTCCCCCTTTGGGAAACTTGTTTTTCGCCGGGAAGGAAAGGGGGCACCTTTTTCTCGTAAACCTCTACCACCAAAGTCCTACACCCCTTTTTTGTTCCCCTTACCCCGGGAAATTTTGCTCCTGTTCAGGGAAAAGGGGTAAAAAATTTAAAAAGTATGGAAGAGTTTTTGGGCAGTCTCTTATTAAAAACGCAAATCACAAGCTTTCTTAAAAAACCCCCCTAAATTTTTGCCGCCCAAATAGGATTAGAAACTGTAATGGTTTTCTAGCGAATACCTGTGAAATTGGGGTTTTGGGGGAAAGAAAACCCTAAGACAAAAACAACCCGTGTTTTCCTTTCCCTTTAAATCCCGGGGTTTACAAATGCCCCGTAAAGGGCTAAGGAATTGGGTAGTTTTCAACAAACTATCAAACAAGTGCGCCAAACTGCGCCAAACTGAGAAATTTAACGGGAAATGCAATTTAAAACCCATTCAAAAGTTACACGGATGAGAAATTTTCGTTTTTTTTTCAGCAATGACCCAAAAGAGAACAAAGGGGCTAGAAAAAATTTTTTATCAGAATTTGTCGTACAATTGGGGTATGAAAAAAAAATAGGGGTTTTTCCAAAGTACAAAACAGTATTTAAAAATTATCAGATAACCAAAAGGTGGTTTTTTTCACCAAATTTCAATACAACCCAAAAGAAAATACAAAATTTTCTGTATTCAAATTTTAAATACAAGGGGGCTCTTTTGAACAAAATGGGGCCCCCATCAAAGTAAAAAAAAACCTATTTGAAATGTTTACGGGGTAATAAAAGGTGGTTTTTGACCTAGAAATACACCCGCGGTGACTAAAAATTTTTGTATCCTATTGTAATTAAAAAAAGGGGTTTTTTGAAAAAAACGGGCCGCCAAAGTGGAAAACACGGTTTAAATTAAAATTTGTACGATACTTAAAAAGGTTTGGGTTTTTTTCACCTATGGAAAAACAAAAACAATTACTAGAAAATTTTTTGTATGGTAAAATTTTAAAAACAAAAATGGGTCCCTTTTAAAAAAAAATGGGTGCGCCCCCAAAATGAAAAAAAAACCCATTTAAAAAATTTTTGGTACGGTTAAAAAATGGTGGTTTTTTCACCTTGAAATACAACCTTCGGTGACTAAAAAGTTTGTATCCTATTGTTTAATACAAAGTTTGGGGCTTTTAGAAAACTGGGGTGCGCCCAAAATGAAAAAAACCCCGTAATTTAAAATTTTTGTACTGGGTACTTAAAAGAGGGTTTTTTTCCCCCCTATGAAATACCAAAAGGGAATTACTAAAAAAAATTTTTTTCATGGTAATATAAATAACCCAAAAGGGTCTTTCAACAAAAATGGCCCGCGCCAAAAGAAAAAAAAAAATATTTAAATTGTGTTTCGGGTAATAAAAGGTGTTTTTTTTCACCTATGAAATACCCTGAAAATGACTAGACAAGTTCCCGTATCCTATTGTTTAAATACAAAATTGGGGTTTTTTGAACAAAAAATGGGCCCCGCGCCAAAATGAAAAACCCGAAAATTAAAAATTGTTTTTACTGATACTTAAAAAGGTGGTTTTTTTCACCTATGAAATACAACAGCAAATTTCTAGCAAATTTCTGTATGGGGAAAATAAGTAAAAAAGTGGGTTTTTGAACAAAACTGGGCTGCACAAAAGTTTAAAAAAAAACTAATTAAAAACGTGTATGGGGTAAAAAAAGGTGGGTTTTGCACCTTTTCAAAAACCCCCTTAAGTTTAAGGGGGAAAATTTCTGTAACCTAATTTTTAGTACAAAGGTGCACAAAAAAACAAGGGACTATTTCACCAAAAACTGGCCAAAAAGTTAAAAAAAAAAGCCAATTTCAAAACAGAATTTAAAGCAGTCTTGGGCTACAAAAATATACACTCCCCCCCTTTCAAAAAGCCTGCCTGCCTGTCTGAACCTCCCCTAGTTGTCTCTGTGAAACCCAAAGGGGGAACTGTGGGCGCTGAGCGTATTCAGGGAAAGCTTTACGACGTCCTTCTTTTATGATAAACGCTGAAAACCCCAACCCGATGGGTGAACAGGGAAAGGGGTGTTCTTTGTAAAAAAGAGGGGCATTTGATTTTTCCAGCCAATCAGAACCATACACATCAAGTAAAAGACTCGCACACCTAGCTCACCCTGCTTATTCTCTAAGCCCGATATCTGGGCCACCAAATGACCGGAAAACGCCGAAAAAAAGGGCCAAAATTAATGAAATTTTGCGCAGGGTTTTCCCCCTAAATTATCGCGGTTTATCGAAAATTCCCAAACAACCTAAAAACCTGCCGATTTCCCCTTTTTTGATTTAATCGTCAAACACTAATATCTACCATATATGGTCTTTTCATGGAAAAAGGGGGGGTATACAGGGCTGTAGGGCACCTGGTACACTGGGGTTTTTACCCCTATAAATTGGGAGTAATGTTGGTCTTTTTTATACTGATCTTTTTCAGTAATAGTATAGGGGTTTTTATTCATTTAAAAACTATTTGGGGTAATTTGTTGGGGGGTTCTGGGGAAAATATGTATGTTGAAAAGGGAATTGTTTCCCTTTTAATTTTCTAGTAACTGCATTACTAAAAGAGGTCCCATAAATGGTTTTGTGGGGGGGAGGTGGTGGGGGGCCATTTTAAAAAAATTTGCTTGGGCCAGGGGTTCTTTTAGTTACGCCTTTAAACAGAAGGGGAAAAAGAATTTATAATGCCACAAGAAAGTGAGAGTTGCCCAGCTCAGGAACACAGATGCCAGACAGACAGAAGGGAACAGGATTTACATGGATAGAAAGACTATAGGGAATTATTGGCTACAAAGGCTGGAGTGGACATGAGTGCGCCCACTTAGGCCTACGATGGTAGCAACCAGCCCTATGAGATTTGGGTTTGGGCTGCAAGTGGGAGTGGGAGCAAGGGCTCCTCCTGTATGAAAGGAGTAGAGTGTACTGAGGCTGAGGAAGAAGTGAGTCACAGACAGCTAAGAAGTGATTTGTGCATCTATGTGTAATGCAGATGTGTAACCCTGAGCCTTTTGATGTACTTAGTATTGAGCCGCGAACTGCAAGTAAAGCCTGTCATTCATCTCCTATGTCTTGCATGCTACACCATCTATAACTACAGCTCTACAACTTTACATGGGCAACACTAATAATATTCAGTATTGCCTTGAGCTTCATCTTTCTTGTCACCATGACCTACCACTTTTCAACTTTTTCATGACCTTAAGCAAATCTTAAGAACTCATTGTCCTACTCAGTTCAAGCTTTTATATTGTTCTATACTTGCAGGTACTGTCAATTTTCCAATCAAAAGAAAGGAAGAAAAATCAGCCAGCGTGAAATATGTTCTTGATGGACCAGTTATCACAATGTGAATGAATCATCAGTCATTTTTAAGACATTCACTGGTGCTTTAAATTCACTGATATTAGAAATACTACCAGCACTGCATTCACAGGCTTAAATAAACCCAGTATGAACTGAACACATTGAGTTTCTAAGATGATAGGAGGCTATTATTGGAACTTTTTTAGATTTAACATGTTCCACCAACTCTTGAAATATCTTTGTCGATCATACCATTATGACTGGTCAAAATGTAAGGAAATAGGATTAAGAAGAGTAACTAAAAAATAGTTACTCAAGGTAGAATCCAGAGTATTTTTGCCTCAAAATCTGCTTTTCGTCAACTTTATATAGAGAATTGTATCTTCAGGTCAATAGTCACAGATGTATAAAGCTTGACATAAGGAAGGTGCTTTTCATAAGTCTGAATCCCTCAAGCAAGCTTTCCAAAATGCAATAGGAGAGTCAAGTGTAATAGCAATACAAAGTTCTCCATAGCAAAGCATTATAATGCTGCAATTATTTTTCAATTAAAAGCCAGAAAATGGCCATTATTTGCAGCACAAGACCCAAAGAGTTTTGGCACCGTGTGGAGCAAAATCTTTACTACTCTTCCCCTGCTAAACATTGTGAGGCAGCCACCATGTGAGGCAGCCACCCTATTACTGTCAATCCTCAGTGTGATGATACATAGAAGAATGCTTAAGCACTAAAGGACACAGACTGAGCACATTTTTTTGTTTTTTCTTTACTGCATTCTGGAGACACAACTTTAAAAAAATTATTTTATCAACCTAGCCATGTGATTGCTTGCCTTTTGTGAGACAAGCTAGATTTTTTAATTGAGTCTGTTGGGGTACATAACATATATTAAACACTTTTTATTATATTTTTTTGGGGGTGGTTAAAAATAAAAAACAGCAATTCTGCATCTTTTTGAATCTTATTATTTGGGCATAGTTTTTATGGCATTCACTGTGTTATAAATCCCCGTGAATCAGGACTAATTGGTAGAGCATGTTATACTGGTTCGCACTGCTTCTGCACCACATAGAATACAAAGAGCAGTTTTCGGTCAATGGAACGCATACACAGATCTAGCCTATGTCTACTGTTCAGCAGGGGCGTCACTAGGCAGTTTTTTCCGGGGCTTGTGCTCCAAAAAAAATACCTGCTGCTCTGAATCAGTTGCTCTCTGGCCCTCACTACATTAGTCTCAAATTGCTGGATCTCTTAAGAGAACCATCGATGCATGGACTACAAGTCATTGAAGCTCCACCGCCGCGGTTCCCTGCAACCCTGCACAGGGAAGTATCGGGAGAGGCAGTGTAATCATAGCTGTGGTAGAGGTTGTGCTAAGGCCTAGAGCAAAGCCTGGTTAACTGGAACTCAGTTGTGGCATGCTTGGTCAGAACCAAGATGTGGCCTAAATGGTTGGTCCTGAAGAGAAGCAGACAGAACAGTTCCCTTGAAAGCAGAGAGGGATATATAGGAGCTCTTGAGGTCATGGCCTGAGATAGCAAGGTCAACCTCATGATCAGATAGAGAGGTTTTTGAGATCAGGGTCACAAATATAATTGACCCTCCTCTTGTCCATGTTCAGAGTTGCGTCAAGAATGTGATGTTGAAAGACAACGTTGATGTGAGTCAAGTTGAGTGGACAGTCCAAAAGGGAGACAGAAAAGAGGTCTATGTGAAGCTAAGGTCTGTTTACACGGAACAGTAGAAATACCAGTCGGTTTATTCGACCGGTATTTGTACTGTTTTCGTGCCATGCAAACGGCCGTAGAGGGATGGCTTTTCTCTGCGGTTAGCGGAGAAAAGCCCTCCCCTTCACATAGACATGTTCATATTCCGCCCAAAAGCCGGACAGAAGAATGAACATGTTCTATGGTTTTCCAGCGACCGTCGGTCTGAAAAATCGCCGGGTGGAAAACCCATGCAGAGGGGCCTGCTGCACGGGTTTTCCGTAGAGGCCCATGTAAAAAGTTTTCACCCGGTTTTCAGCTGGTTTTCAAAACCGAAAACCGGCTGAAAAACCGGGTTAAACCCGTGCCATGGGGACAAGCCCTAACAGGCACCTGTGTGTAATTAAGTTAATTAGCATGAATGATTATTTGAGTTAGGTTCAAGAACATTCAAGTGGCCTTAGCACCACCTAATGTGAACTGCAACCAGCATGCTTATTGTGCCTTGTAAAGTGCACTGTAATCATTACACTTGTTGTCGTGCTGTTCTCAAGTGAAAAAAAAAATAAAATGGTTGAAATGTTAGTTTCCATCATCCCTAAAGAGTACCGCTTTCCAAATTCCTCTAAGTGGCTGTAAATGATACAAGGGACTGGCCTTACAATATCTACACCCAGCCTGCAATCTACCTCTTCTTTCCTCCCTTGCCTGAATTCATTGCATTTTGGAACTGAGTTTTTTCTATGGGAGAACAGACAGGCATGCATCTTGGTGACATTAACCTATAATGTGAAAAGCGATAGCGGTCTACTGTCTGTGATTGAAAATCATTATCACAAGGCCACTCTACTGCCTACATGAAATTAAATATAGTCTGCGCCCTGTGCACAGTACAAAGAGGTAAATAAATCACAAGACTTTCCTTCAGTCTGTGCTTTGATTGACAGTGCAAAAGAAAAGTTCTGTACAGTTCCCTTTAATCACATCATTTTTATCAACAATTTCCTCCTAGCGTTGACAACTTTTTTATTATAATTATTATTACACCTCTGTATTTTGTCAGAAAAGGGTGATTGGAGCGTAACATTTTTGGAAATAAACCTAAATAAAAAATTATGAAAAGTGAGGTACCCATGCGGTGACTGTCATAGCCAGGAATCAAAGAAGCCCTCTTAGAAGTGGAGCAGAGCAGATCATCATGGATAACAGTGTTTGAAGCCTGGACTGTTCTTTGTTGTCTGTGAAGGAATAAAGAGAGTGATTGGATTGACATTATGAACATCACAGACTATACAGACTTTCAGAAGCAATGCCCAGTAAAAACAAGACTCCACTGAACTATTTTCTGCAGAAAGATTTATTGGCTATTTTAGAAAACTTATTATAAAAAAAATTACATTACACTACCCCGAGTCTTCAATCATATTCTGGCATGCAGTGTTAACATATTACAGTAGATTTCATTAAAGGAATATTTCCATTTTATTGGTTAGTACTAACATGTAGACAAAGGTAAATGAAGACTATTACCAAATACATTCCTTTTCTGATTTTGCTTCTCTTTACAATTAGGAATAGATCTTATCTCCTACTTTTGCACACAAGTTTCCCTAGTTATCAATCACCATTCTCTGCACTTATAGGCTGATGACTCACTCCCTGCTCTGTTCCTTATCTTGAAAAACTGAAGCACATTTACATTACTTGTTGACAAGCTTTAATCCTTGTGCATTACAGTTTACAAACCTCCTACACTTATGGCACTGTAACAGGGTCAGCAAGAAATAGAGAGAGCTGATATGTCACTTACTGCTATAGAACTACCCACAGCCTACCCAGGAAATGTGAGTCTGAAGCTGGCCGTGCCTGTAACATAGCATAGCAAGACAATTTCTTTAAGTCTACCATAATTTTTAAAAACTGTCTGGCAATACACCCAGGACCACTGATCAGTGGCATTACTAGACCTGTGTATCCATGTCTCCAATCCAGTGCCCAGTGTTTCTCTCATAGAGTGACCATTGACACCAGAAACCAGGGGTGGACAAAGATAGCAATGAACCCTCATGTTTGAACAGTATATGGGCCTATTATTATTAAGTATATGATTATAGAGCCCCCCTTATGTTTTTCTAACATTCTACCAGTACTTATGAACCATGAAACCAATTAAATCAATAGCTTAGGTGCCATCTAATACACAGTAAAAAGTTGCTTATTAGCTGATTGGGCCTCTGGGCAGCGGTCAAGTCCGCCCCTGCTAAAAATAGTTGCATCCGTATCCTAATGAGGACAGAGACAAAAGTGAATAGAGTCTGCAGAGGAATGATCATAGAAATCCAGTGATCATAGATATAGACTTCTTCCATAATGATCCAACACGCAACAGAACGAGTACCAAACATATAAAACATACAGATGTAGCAAAGCTAAGTATGACAGATAATGCATCTCAAGTTTGTCAATGGCCTTTGGTAGGATCTCAGATCAGATAACACAAAAAGCTTTGATTTTACAGTTAAACTCTGGTACATCTTTAAAATCATGCAAGTAAAAAAATTTGTTTGACAAATATTTCATTCAATTACTAGACTCTTCAAAGCTCATCATGTATGCAATTCCAAGGTATTAAAAGTGAGAGGGATGGATCACAATGACAGGGGCATGTCAGGTAACTAGCTCATCACGAAGCTATTGCAATGTAAGTGTAAATAGATTTGGAAGATAAAATCACTGAAAGAGGTATAATTGAGACGAGGAGTTTGCCTCATTCCTCTGATTGTTAATAGTGCTTTGTGGTTGTCTCAATGTATTTATGTTTTTGCATTTTATTTCATTCTTTGTATGCTACATTTACCACAAGGCATTATGGGAAAAGAGCTGAGAAGCTCAAGCGCCCTCTATTGGATGTAACAAATACTCAATTCGCTTTTGACCCACTGGGTCTTGAGAAAGCAAAAGGGATATTTAGCCAAGCCAGTATCTCTCATCTGCAGACAGCTGTTTCGGGATATTCCTCACCTCAAGGAGAGGTGTTCCCCTTTCTATGCTACATTTAGGCAGTGAGTTGTATTGAATGATGGTTACCTGTTCAAAAGATTGGATATGACATTCATCCCTTCACAATATAGAGTAGTGTTTTTCCACATCACTATGTGGTTCCATGTACTTTGTATCTTGCACATATGATTTTTCGGTTCATTTTGTGTTTATACTTCTATTTGCAGTATTCACATTTACACATGTCATATAATAATAATAATAATAATAATTTATTCTTACACACATAGCAGTTATTTTCTATGTACTCGAAAAAACACTCCAATTCTTTGGGGCTTGTGAACAGCTCAATGGCTGAACAAACATGAACCCAGTAGCTAGCAACTTTGCCATTTATGCTGACGGGGAAAAAGATCACATGTGCAGCTAATTGCTAGAGCAAGATGAAAAACTGCACACCAACTTTAACACCTATTCACACAGCATGCAGAAAAGCCGCAGTATAATGCTTGGGGAGATTGCACAGATGCAAAGTAACCAATGAAACAATCACTCATACAACCTCAGGGCATGAGGGAGGTGGTTGCCGGTACTACAATTGCATATAATAAGGCGATACAAAAGTGTGCCATAAATATAGATACGTGTGGTACACAATGCTGGCTTACACCTATTAGTGACACCTATACTATTAGAGCAGGCGGGCTGCCCAGCATTTTCTAAGTGTCCAACACAACACTGGCACACTCTGCTCCCCAGCACTGTTGGGCAAATAAAAAAGGGCATACTGGAAAAATATTAAATATGAGGTAAATTTGTTGGTAATGGGGGGCCACATAACACAAGCTCACAAGCCTCTTCACGGCTCCTCATGTCTTGTGAGTCCTACACTAACAACTTTTTCAGAAAAAACATACAGAAAATGGGACATTACTTACTCAAAAAAACACTCCAGTTCTTGGGCTTGTGAACAGCTCAATGGCTGAACAAACATGAACCCCGTAGCTAGCAACTCTGCCATTTATGCTGACTGGGAAAAAGATCACATGTGCAGCTAATTGCTAGAGCAAGATGAAAAACTGCACACCAACTTTAACACCTATTCACACCAGCATGCAGAAAAGCCGCTGTATAATGCATGGGGAGATTGCACAGATGCAAAGTAACATGTGATCTTTTTCCCAGTCAGCATAAATGGCAAAGTTGCTAGCTACTGGGTTCATGTTTGTTCAGCCATTGAGCTGTTTACAAGCCCCAAAGAATTGGAGTGTTTTTTTGAGTAAGTAATGTCCCATTTTCTGTATATTTTCTATTTACACATACCTCCCAACTGTCCCTATTTTGAAGGGACTGTCCCTATTTTTAACCCTTGTCCCTCTGTCCCTCTTTGCTCTATAAATGTCCCTCTTTTTCATTTGAGAAATGGATTTGCTTCAATAAACTGAATACCTTGCTGTAAAAAGTATGTATATTACATAATAATTTACTTAATATTTCATCATTGGATACTAAGAAACCCTGAGAATGTGTCCCTTTTTGGCTGTCTAAAAAGTTGGCATGTATGTGTAGGGGCGTGGTTAGAGGTGTGTCTTGGTGTGATGTCATGTGTTTGGGCGTGGTTAGAGGCGTGGCCTGATGTGTCCCTCTTTGCAATCTCTAAACGTTGGGAGGTATGTGTACATACTTTTAGTATTTATTACTTATGGATTTGTATGTATTCTCTTGTATTAGTTTCTTCTATTTATAGTGCTTGCACTTTCCTGTATACTTATTCATGACTTCATATTATACGTACTTGAAAAATGTTTAACACATTTGCTACTGCATCAGCATGCAGAAATGTAAAGCTTTTTTATGAACATATTGATCAATGTTAAATATGATGCATTAAAATATTTATATAAGTGAAGCGATGTAAAGAGTTAACTACTCACTTTACTGACAGAGTTATCTGTGCATACTCTGATCAGCCATAACATCAAACGTTCCTGCTTAACCCTTTAAGGTCTAAGCCTGTTTTGGAGTTAAGGACCAAGCCCTTTTTTTCAAATCTGACATGTGCCACTTTAATCGTGAATAACTTTTCAACACTTTTACCTATCCATGTGATTCAGAGATTGTTTTCTCGTGACACATTGTGCTTTAATTTAGCAATTAATTTTGGTCGATAAAATCTTTCTTTAGGTGTGAAAAATATCGAAATTTTGTGAAAATTTGGAAAAATTTGCCATTTTCAAAGTTTAAAAATTTCTGTGTGCAAGACACATAGTCACACCAAACAAAATAGTAAATAATGAACATCTACCATAGGTCTACTTTGTGTTGGCATGATTTTTTTAAAAAACCTATAATTTGTAAACATTTGGGGGCTTTTAAAAATTTTGTAGCAAATTTTAAAATTTTCAAGAAAATTTGCAGAACAGATTTTTTTTGGAACCAGGCGACATCTGATGTTGGGTTTTGAGGGCCCTTTTATGTTAAAACCCCCATAAATGGGTCCCTTTTAGAAACTACAAAACCCCTTTAAAATTTGTCAAACAATTTAGGAAGTTTAATTTAAACCCCTTTTGTTTTTGAAAAATAATGAAAAGGGAAAATGAAATTACAAAAATTTTTTCTTTTTTTCAGATTTTTCCCAATTTTGTTCATTATTCATTGGAACCCCAGATTTTTAACCCGAAATTGGGAACTCAAAAAATATTCTCCTTATTATGCAGTTTTTTGAAAAATCCCCCTTGGGCCCCAAATGCGCTTTTTGACTCTTCCACAGGCCCAAAATTTGAAGGAGCACCTTTTGTTTTAGGAAAAATTTTTCGGGGCATTTTTTTTTGGGGTAGTGATGGGGCAGGGACAGAGTGGGAAAAAAAGGGTTAAAAAAAAAAATTGGCCCCTTTTTAACTGATCAGAAAAGCTAAAAACCAGGGCCCCATACCGGGGGTACAACCGGTACCCCCCCGTATGGGGCCCGGTGGAAAAAAGGGGGGCCCGCAAAAGCGGGCCCCTTATTCCTAAGGGCAGAGGGGGGCCCGGCGGCCGGGCCCCCCGGGAACCAGGGCCCGCCGGGCCCCCACATTTGGGGGGGCCCCGAGTTGGGGGGGGCCCCCGGGGGGCATTTCCCCGTCGCCCCCCCGGGGGCCCCCGGCCGCGCATCCCGGTCTCTGAAACCCCCGGGGCCCTGCCCCCGGCCCCGCCCAGAGCCCGGGCCCCGGGGAGCTGGGGATTTAATGTCCCCCCGGGCTCCCGGGGGGGGGGGGGGGGGCCCGGCGGAGCGCCGCCCCAAAAAAAGCGTGCGCTCCGCCTTTCGCCTGGCGGGCTGAATCTTTAGGCCTTCCCCCTCCCGGGGGCGCCGGCCCCTAGGCTGACGTGGGGCGGCGGGGGTGACGCACTTCCCCCGCGCCCCCTTGGGCATTGCTGCGGGAACCCGGGCCCGGGAGACAGAGGGGGCCGGGAGCGGGAGCGGGTTTCGGGTTAATGTTTGGATTTTTTTTTTTTAATTACTAGGGGGCACTGCTCCCTTATCCTAAAGGGGGCCCCTGGCGCTGCCTTCACAAAAGGGGGGGCCCCTGGAAAATTGCCTATCTCTAAGGGGGGGTCCCTGGCGCTGCCTATCACAAAAGGGGGGGCCTGGCCCTTTGCCTATCACAAAAGGGGGGCCCCTAAACCCCTTTTCATAAGGGGGCCCTGGCGCTGCCTATCAAAAAGGGGGGCCCTGACTCCCTACCCAAAAAGGGGGGTCCCGGGGCGCTGCCTAATCTTTTAAAGGGGGTCCCTGGGCGCTCCCAAAACAAAAAAGGGGGGCCCCGGGGGTCCCTATCACAAAAGGGGGGCCCCCTTTGGCCCCGCCTATCCAAAGGGGGTCCGGGGGTGCCTTCAAAAAAAGGGGGTTTCCCGGGCACTGTTATCATTTAAAAAGGGGGTCCCGGGGCGGGGCCTAATTTTCTAAAGGGGGCCCCGGCCTCCCTAAATCACAAAAGGGGGCCCCTGGGGGCTGCCTATCATTAAAGGGGGCCCCCTTGGCCCGCGGCCTATAACAAAAAGGGGGTCCCTGGCGCCCCTTCACAAAAGGGGGGCCCCTGGCGCTTGCCTACACTAAAGGGGGCCCTGATGCCTATCTCAAAAAGGGGGGGCCCTAAACTGCCTATCACTAAAGGGGGCCCCTGGCATCCCTATCAAAAAAGGGGGTCCCGGGTGGGGCCTATCACAAAAGGGGGGCCCTCCGCCTATCACAAAAGGGGTCCCTGGGGCGGGCCTATACAAAGGGGGGTCCCTGGTGTGCCTATAAAAAAAAGGGGGGGGCCCTGATTTTGCCTATCACTAAAGGGGGTCCCTGGGGGCTCCCCTATCACAAAAGGGGGGTTTCCTGTTGCCTATTTTAAAAGGGGGGGGTCCCGGGCGCTGCCAAATCACTAAAGGGGGCCCCCTGGCGCTGCCTATCACAAAAAGGGGGCCTAAATTCCAAACCAAAAAGGGGGCCCCCGGGGCGTGCCTTTCCAAAAAGGGGGTCCGGGACTCGTTTTCGCAAAAGGGGGGCCCCCTGGGCTCCCTATCACTAAAGGGGGCCCTGAACCCCTATCACTAAAGGGGGTCCCTGGCCTCCCTATCACTAAAAGGGGGTCCCTGGCGTTTGCCTATCATTTTAAAGGGGGCCCTGGGGCTGCCTATCTCTAAAAGGGGGCCCCTGGCGCTGCCTATCTCTAAAGGGGGTTCCTGACTCCCTTTTTAACAAAAGGGGGGTCCCGGCGCTGCCTATCACAAAAAAGGGGGCCCTGGCGGGGCCATTCAAAAGGGGGTCCCTGGCGCTGCCTATCTCAAAGGGGGGCCCCTTTGGCGTTGCCTATCACTAAAGGGGGTCCCTGGGGGCTGCCTATCTTAAAGGGGGCCCCCGGGGGCTGCCAAATCACAAAAGGGGGTCCCTCCCTTTGCCTATCACTAAAAGGGTGTCCCTGGCGCTGCCAATCTTAAGGGGGGTCCTGACTGCCTATAAAATTAAAAGGGGGTCCCTTGCACTGCCTTTTTTAAAAGGGGGGTCCCGGGGCTTTGCTTATACAAAAGGGGGGCCCCCTGGCCCCTGCTATAAAAAAAAGGGGGTCCTAAATCCCTTTATCTCAAAAGGGGGGTCCCTGGCACTGCCTTTTCTAAGGGGGGTTTCCCGGGCGCTGCTTATCCTAAAGGGGGCCCCTTTGGGCGCTTTTCACTAAAGGGGGTCCCTGGCGCGCCTATCACAAAAGGGGGGTCCCGGGGGCGCTCCCCTATTCTAAAGGGGGTCCCTGGGGGCCTGCCTATCTCCTTAAAGGGGGGCCCGGGCGCGCCTATCTCCTTAAGGGGGTCCCGGGTGCCTATATCTAAAAGGGGGCCCTGGCTGCCAAATTTTAAAAGGGGGCCCCTGACTCAACCTAACCTGAAAAAAAAAAGGGGGGGGGGCCCCGACCCCACCCCCCCTCAAAAGGGGGGCCCTGCCCCAAACCTAACCCTAAAGGGGGGGCCCGGGACTCCCCCAAACCCCCTAAAAGGAGGGCCCGGGACTCCACCTAACCTCTAAAGGGGGGCCCCGTGACTCCGCCAAACCCCCAAAAAGGGGGGCCCCTTTGACTCCACCAAAACCCCCAAAAGGGAAAGGGCCCCTAAACCACCCTAACCCCTGGGAGGGCCCTATCCCCCTTTAATGCCTGAAGGGGGGCCCTGACTCCCCCAAACCCCCAAGAAGGGGGCCCCAAAAACCCACCAAACCCCCTTGAAGGGGGGCCCTCCCGGGCCTACAAATAAAGGGGACCCCATGGCGGGTCCCCACCAACCCCCTGGGGCGGGCCTCCCAATTACCCGGGCGGGGGTTACCAAACCAAAAATTTGGGCCTTTAAAAAATTTCCAACCGGGGCCTTTCCCTTTGCCTACCTCCCGGGAAATTATAATTTTTGGGGGGAGCAGCCCATACCCGGGTAGCATTATCTCCAGGGGGTTAGTCCCCCCCCACCCCCCCAACCCTTAGGAAATAGGCCTCTAATTTTATGGCTTGTACCCGCTCTCCCACCCTGGGAATTTTTGTACAGGGGTTGGGAAAATTAAAGAAATGTTTGAAATTGGGATTCTAATATTTTTTTTTAAAATTTTCGGGGGGATAAAGGTGTGGCCTACAATCCTCTTGGCGGTGTGGAACGGATGCAGAAAAAAAAGGGAATAAAAAAACGACTCATGAGAGAAAGAACGACCCCCAAATGGGGAACGTCCCCGGGGGATTCCTGATTTGGGGGTTTTATTTTGCTTCAAAATTGGATCATTTTTGGCGTTTTCACTGTAATGTGCCCGGAGGGGGGTGTTGACCTTTTATTGGTCTCTAGTGGCGGTGTTGTGGGTTTTAAAATGGGGCTGGTTTTCTGACCCCTATGGGGTTTTTATTGGGGGGGTTGGGGAAAAATACCTGAGTGGGTTTAGGAGGTAAAACTTACTTTTTTGGGGTTTTGGTATATTTTAGAAGGGGTGAGGTGCGTGCCAAGGGAAAAATGGGGGGGATTTTTTTTTGGGGTTTGGAGGGGATATTTTTTGGGGGGGTTGGGGGAAATTGAAAGGGGGGTGGGGGGATATTGTTTTTGGGTGGAGGGGGATATTGAATTGTGGGGGAGGGGAAAATTGTTTTGTGGTGGGAGGGGGATATTGAAAAGTGGGGGAGGGGGATTTTGAATTTTGGGGGGGGGCGATTGTATGCGGGTGGAGGAGGAAATTGTATGCGGGGGGAGGGGGTATTGTTTTAGGGTGGGGGGGGATATTTTTATGGGGGTTTGGGGGGGGATTTTTGGGAATGCGGGTGGAGGGGGGAAATTGAATGCGGGGGGGAGGGGGAAAATTGTATGCGGGGGGGGGGATAGTGTATGGGGGGTGGAGGTGGATAGAAAAAGCGGGTGGGGGGGGAAAAATTGAGGGGGGTGGGGGGGGGTTTTTGGGAAAGCGGGTGGAGGGGGTTTGTGTTGCGGGGGGGAGGGGGAAAAGGAAATGCGGGGTGGAGGGGGATAGTGTATGGGGGTGGAGGAGGATATTGTATGGGGGTGGAGGGGGGATATTGTATGGGGGTGGGGGGGGGATATTGTATGCGGGTGGAGGGGGGATTTTGTAGGGGCGGGTGGAGGGGGGGATATTGTATGGGGGTGAGGTGGATAATTTTTTTTATTGGGGTGGGGGGGGGATTGAAATTTTGGGTTGGAGGGGGATATTTTATGTGGGTGGAGGGGGTTTTTGTATGTGGGGGTAATATTGTATGTGGGGGGAGGGGATTTTGTATTGGGTGGGGGGGATTTGAAAGGGGGTGGAGGGGGATATTGTATGTGGGGGGAAAGGGGGTTTATTGTTTTTGTGGTGGAGGGGGATATGTATTTTGGGGTGGAGGGGGGTTATTGTATTGGGTGGAGGGGTTATTGTATCGGTTGGGGGGGAAAATTTGTATGCGGGTGGGGGGGGGATTTTGTAAGGGGGTTGGGGGGGGATATTGTATGGGGGTGGTGGGGGATATTTAAGGGGGGTTTGGAGGGGGAAAATTGTATGGGGGTGGAGGGGATTTTGGGGTATGTGGGTTTGGGGGGGGAAAATTGTAGGGCGGGTGGAGGGGAATTGAAAGTGGGTGGAGGGGGGAAAATTGTTGTGGGTGGAGGGGGAAAAATTGTATGGGGGTGGAGGGGGATTTTTGAAAGGGGGGTGGGGGGGGATATTGTATGGGGGGTGGAGGGGGATATGGAGGGAGCTACTTAGCCCCTGTGTCATGATGTGTGAAAAACGGACAGATGGTGACTCCCTGCAAATTGTACTCCAAAATTACGTTTTTTTTTGCCCCACTGTTTATGTGTTAAAGGGGCGCATTTTTGTCCTAAGGCCTTTTTTTTTTTTGCTGGGGGGGGGGCGAATCGGGTTTCGGGGGGGGGGTTTACGGGGGGGCCCAGGTGCTTCAGCTGTATGGGGCCCTGAAATTCCTGTTGGCGGCCCTGGCTATAACAATATGGGTGAGGGGAACAGGGACTTGGCAATGATGGGGTTAATATTTTTGTGTGTTTTTCAATGTATGAGCCAGTGATGATCACTGGCAGAAAATTGCTGGAACTTGAAAGTGGCAAACTGTCTGACAGACAGCTGCCACAAATAGATCACGGGGGCAGTGAAAGTGATTAGGCAGTGGTGGGTTAATAAAAGTATTTCAGGCTGTGACAGCTCAGATCGCAGAACAGGGCACAAGGCCCCCAGCACAGAAAATCCGATCTCCTCACTCTCTCACACAGTACAGAGCCCCAGGACTTGGATCAGCTGTAATGGGGGTCAGCAGACTGACTGACCAATCCCAGTGATCCTCAGCAAGGGGATCAAGGGACTGCAATGATTGATCACCTGCTTGTGAAGATGTGCTAATTTGCTGTCAGAAACAGCAATTAGCATAGAGCTTTCATCTTATCTCTGCACAGGGAGACAGAAAGCTTTCATGAAAATTCCGGGAATGTCAGGTGCATTAACAGGCAGTGAACAATGACGTCCAAGAACGTCAGGGTGCCTTAAAGGGGTAATATTATGTAGGTCACTCATGTTGCCAAAACAGTTCTGATGTGTTAAGGCTTGGACTCCACAAAGTCTCTGAAGGTGCCATGTGGGACCCGTCACTAAAACTTTAGAAGCAGAGTCTTCAATTTCTATAAATTTTAAAGGATGGTCTGGATATCATCTTGATTGCTTAACATGGCAGTTGGAAACCTTGTGAAGGCTTCCATCACCGCCATGTTTTCTGTTTTACTACTTCCTGCCTAAGCCAGGAAGTAGTAAAACTGCCATACATGTACACCCTAATGCATTGTCTATACAATACATTAGGCTGTACAGATGATGTTGCCCCCTACTGGTGAATCACCCTAGTGGGATTAAAAGTTTCAGTTTAAAAAAATTGTTTTAAAGTGTAAAAAAAATATATAAACACATATTAAATGTTCAAATACAAATAAAAAATAAAATAAAAAAGTTACACATATTTGGTTTCGCCACATCTGAAAAAGTCCGATATATTCAAATATAACGTTTAACGTCCCCTAAAAATTGGAATAAAAGTGATCCAAAAATTTGTATATTTTACAAACTAGTGGCAATAAACAGTACTCTCAGCCCGCAAAAAATGAGTTGTAGGTGTTAGTACCAAAGTGTTATCGGTTGCACAAGATTGCGCCGCTGCAAAAATTTGAAAAATAGAAAATGTTTGAATTTCTTTATGGTACAGTATTGGCAGATGCATATCTACCAGTAGAATACAGATAACACACCATTTATACTGAAAATTGAATGGCGTAAAAACAAAACTCCCGCAAACATGTACATTTTTTTTTCCATTTTGTCTCACTTAGAATTTTTTTTGCGGTTTCCCCGTATATTCTATAGTAATATAAATAGAACCATTAGAAGTCACGCAAAATAATACCTAGCTAAGCATTTGCCTAGTTAGGTGCAAAAATAAAAAAGTTATGGTTCTGTGAAGGCTAGGAGGAAAAATGGACGTAACAAAAAAAAAAATAGGCCGTGGCAGGAAGGTCTAATAAGCCTCCAGCAATCAAGACCCTGTTTTAGATTCACTATTGTCCTACTTTGGATCACTCATTAAAGGTGATCCCACTGCATACTGGGATCACTCACAACATCTGTTGTTTTTGAGATGATCTAACCCCATCATCTAGCTATCAAAGTTAGCCTTTGACGAAGTTGTTCCAATGCTTACACTTGTTAATGTTTCCTATTTCTAACATATCAACTTCAAGAACTGACTTGTCACCAGCTGCCTCATATATCCCACTTCTTAACAGATGCCATTATCACTAGATAATCAATCTTATCCTCCTCATCTCTCCTGCAAATTGCTGAAACATCGTAATTAAATCAGTTATGTCATATCACATGTACTAATGCACCTTATATATACAGTGGTCCCTCAACACAGAATATTAATTGGTTCTGGGACAACCATTGTATCTTGAAATCATACCTTTATGGAAAACTGGTCATTGGCTCTGTAGCCCCAAAATATGACCCCCAACATAATGAAAAATGGAGATTAAAGAAATGAAGCAGATACAGCACATCTCATATGTTACAGTCAGAAAGAACGACTGTAAATTGGAAATCACTTTCTGTGCTGAGGATAGGAGCTTCCTTGGATTATGTACTTTATACACAAAGTACCAGAAGAAAAGAAAATGGGGCCCTTACTTGGTGCCCAAAGGAGCCGCTCATCCTGGTTTATATAAAGATCAGTACAGGACATGTAGTAGAGCACTGTACTGTAGAGAGGCACTGCGAGACCGCCAATCACTGCATGCACCTCACTAATACATGTAAGAGCGGTACAGGACATGTAGTACCGCACTGTACTATAGAGAGGCACTGCTAGACTGCTAATCACTGCATGCACCTCACTAATACATGTAAGATTAGTACAGGACATGCGGTACCACACTGTACTGTAGAGAAGCGCTGCTAGACCGCCAATCACTGCATGTATACAAAGGAAGGACTTCTCCTTATTGCTGGATCTAACATTGAACAAACCTTTAAGGGTTGAAATTGGTTGTTTTATGAAGACTCCATTTAAAAATAATCTGTCTTCTTAAACCACTAATAACACCAATAAAGCATGTTATTATGCTGCCCCTGTGTGACCTTTCTGCATTGACAAAGACGGTAGCAGGGGGTCATAGGGGTACTTTTATGTGAGCATAGCCTAAGGCTTGAACTGGCACATAGAGGAGAAGGAGAAACCGTTGGTGGGACCCTGGGCATTGTGGGCCCCTGTGCTTGAGACCTAGAGCTGCTTATCAGGAAGAAAGCTAGAAAAAGAGAGGCAGAAAGCAAGTCATTTGCAGTATGTGCAGTTGTTGATTCTTGGGTGGTCAAAGATCAAAACATAAAGGGCTTCAAGAAGTAACTCCACTGGATGGTTCTCAGGCATCCCAGTCCAAGATTGGGCCTAATAACCCAAATTAATAGATGTTGTTATGAGACCATCCCTTTAAGCTCTTGAATCTGGATTTACTTTCAACACACTGTTATGATTGGTAAACACCCCCGGCTTTTGGCTTGGTCCCCACCCCACGCCGGAAACAAATAAACCCCATGGTTTTAACAAATCCTTGACTTATTCCCCGTTGAATGGTCTTTTTCTTGTAGGTAATTGTTTCCCAACCAAATGCCCTCCCCCGGAAACCTCCCATATTTCAGTTAACCGTTTTCCCCTTTGATTGAAACTTGTTTTCCTTCTATTTTTTGTGTTTTCTTTCACCATCCCCTCTGTTTTGTTGCTGTTTCCCCTTTTTAAAAGAATTTTTCCCCAGTACCGTGCCTGCAAAGAGGTTTTTTTTGCTTCTCATTTTTTGTTATCCTTTCGGGGTTTTGCCCTGTTCTACGGGCTTTCTCTTTCCCCGTGATTTTTGTACTGTTGGCGCCCGACGGTATTGCCCTGGTGTTGCCCCCTCTTTATTGTGTTTGTCTTTTTTGCTGGTTTGTGTTGTTAATTAGGTAGCCCCCTAGTTTTGGTTGGGGCCCGAGCTTTTAAAGGAGCGGGCCCCCCAAAAAGGCCGGGCAGGGGTTTGGGGGCCCCAGGTCGGGGCCCCCTGTTGGTGTCTGTTTTTGGTCCCCCTGAGGCCCTGACTTTAGCAGGCCCTTTTCCCCTAATAACCCCCGGCGGTTTAATATGGTACCGATTTGTGGGTCCCCGGAGGGGAGTTGAAAAATCAGTTTCAGGGCATGGGGGGTTATTAAAAAATTTTGAAAAGTCGGGACCCCATAATACCCGGCCCCGGTCTTGCCGCCCCATCTTTTTGCCCCCTCCCCCTTTTTTTTGGAAACCCTAGCGCCCTTTTAAAAATTAAAGCTCTAGGATCACTTTGTGGAAATCCAGACGGTTTGATTTCGGGGAATCTGTATGTTTTTCCGTTTTCTTTTTTTTTTCCCATGAATGAAAAGGTGCAGTTGGGTGTCTTCCTCCGGGCCCCCTAGGTTTGGGCTTAGCTATGCCCCTTAAACCCCCGGACTGGAGTTTCGTTTGAAAAATTTTTTTCGGTTTAGGCTTGTCAGACAACCCCAATTGTGTGGCGGGCAGAAATCATTGTTTTATTAGGGGGGCCGCCCGTCGGTGAAGACTTTGTTTGAGTTCCCCCAAGGGTAATGCTGACCAACCCTTAAAACCTTTCAGACAAGACTGTTAGGGTAAAAGGATGCAGGTAGCCATCAACCCCTGAGAATTAAATGTTTTAAAACTCTAGCCGTGACTTTGACGAAACTAAGGGAGAGACGCGAGAAAAAAAAGGGGGTGTGTGATCAGTTCAAGTCAAATTTTTGTAAAAAACCCCTTTTACCTTCTCTGAAAATTCTTTTCTTCCCCATCGCCCAAACCCCGAAGAAAAAAGGTGTTGGGTTTTCATCGCTGCCCCCCAGAGAGACCCCCGGTTGGAGAAGGCCCTTTGTTTTTTTTGCGGGGAAAACTGACCATTTTCTGGGATGTCCGATAGGCCCCCAATCCCTCAAGGAAAAGCCCAAAACGTGAGTAATTTTAGGAAGGTAATGGGTATACAGGTCCTCCTAACTTTGGTAATAAAGTTTTTTTTGCCCGTAAACCCTTGGTCTTAATTCTAAGAATTTCCCTTGCCAAACTTGATTGATCAGGACTGTCTAGTTTGTCGTATGGTGTTGTCCAGGGGTTGGGTTTGGAATAGTTCCCTTTAGTGCTCCCCTTTTTGGTTTGGGGTGATTTACCTCCCCAATCGGGGGGAAAAATAAAATTTCGTACTGTGGATCCTTTGATGGGGGGTTCGCTACGGAAAATTTTTTTTTTGTCGGGAGAAAATTTGGGATTCTTCTTGAGTTGCCTGGGGTCCACCCCCAAAATTGTGGGTTTTTCTGGAGGGCCCTTTAAATTGATCAAAAAGGGCGATATGTGGTTTATTTTTAAGGGCTGTTTATCCCCTTTGGGGGTGTGTAATTAAAACACACGATATTTCGAAATTTAAAACTGAGTCTTAGATGAGAGTTGCGATAAACTGCCCCCGCACAGCCCCGTTTTGCCCTAGACCTTATTGGGGGAAAAGTTAACTTGTTGCCCCGGACAAGAATCTAACATTTTTTATTAAAGGAATTAAAAAGTTTATTTCTCGATAGTTTTTAAACTGTCTCCCCTTTTTATTCCCCTCCCCCCCCAAATTGCCACTAAGTTGTAAATGAGATAAAAATTCCCCCATTAATCAACTGTGCACAGTTTGGGGGAAGAGTCATAAAACTTTTTAAAAAAAACCCCAATGGAATCAAAAAATGTGGTAAAACACCCCAAGCCAAATTGCCCCTCTGAGTCCCATCGGCAAGACTGCCTGATTGTAAAAGGAAAAGTTTCCCCAAATCCCAACTGCCCAAACTAAGGGTTGTTGAGGGGCCGTGGGCTCATATAGGGGGCGTATGTTGAAATTTGCTCACCCCCCCGGCTTTTGGCTGGTCAAAGGCCTGGCGGATACGACGTTTAAACCCTGGTTTTTTCGTAATAATTGTTCCTTTTCACCAGTTAATGTCCCTCTTTTTCTGTAGTAATGATTCTGGCCAACGCCCGTGGCAGGAATCCCCCCGCACTTTTCAGTTAACCCTGTTCCTTTTATTGAAACTTTTTTTCCCATCAGTTTTTGGTTTCTTTCACCAAACACCCCGTACTGGTTTGCGTTTTTCCCATTTAAGGTCCTTCACCAGTACCCGTGCCCCGTGTGGAGGTCTTTTTCCTATAGCTGCTTTCCCCTTTTGTTATCCTTTTGGTATTTGACCCGCTTGGTAAGCCATTCTCTCTTCCGTGATTTTGTAGCTGCGCCCCCATGGTAGATGGCTTCTGACACCCCTTTTTTTTTTGGGTTTTTCTTCATTTGTTTTTGTTTGTGTCTGCAGTTTAAAAGTGTAGCTTGTCTTCGGTTTTTGGGGCCCCCCTATTAAGGGTTGGGACCCCCAAAAGGCAGGGAAGGTTGGGACCAGTGTCAGGGCCTCACTCTGTTGGTGTCTGTTTGTGTGCCCCTGACCGGTCCCTGACACACACCCTCTGAAGGTACTATACAAATGCAATAACATCATGCTAATGCATAATCACTAGTGTATATACCTACAGTTTGACGTCACCAAATAGTGCTAAGAATATTGCAATTGTCCAACCATCCAGGCATACTCTTTGCACCATAATCATAGAGGTCACTTCCTGAGTCTAGGGACAGAACATAATGAAGTATAATTGAATAGTGTTGCACTTTAGATTCAGATAAAAGTCTAGCTCAAAGAAAATCTGAGCACTTCAATTTGGGTCAGCCTGAAGTGATATTCAACAGAAAAACAACCGTAATCTTAACTCTAACATGGGGTAAGTGTTATTGTTTTTTACTTGATTTTCATGGATTCATTTACCCGTTCAACGGCACTTCTGGTTCCATGTCACTCCAACATCACTACTGTTTGTTGGGCTGTTGGACTGTTTTATGGGCCAACATCATATAGGTTCCCTGAAGTGGTGCTGGGCTAAAAGTCATGTAGATGGAAATGATGGCATAGCAACAGTGTCGTGAGATCAGAAGGGTCAGAAAACAAGAAAGTCAACCCATTTAAACCTAGTATAAAAATCCTGACTCCAATTTAGGTTTAGGATTACAGTTAGGATTAGAGCTAAGTTTAGAGATAGGGTCAGCATGAAAAAATGTGGGTTTGGGACATCCACAGCCCTAAAATTCACAGAAGTTCAGTTGAACTGGTGTTGAACCGAACAGGGACAGATTCGAATAACACTTTTCTTGTACAATGATAAATCAACATGATCTCTTATGTTCTTCTGGTGGAGATATCAAGCAATATAGGATCAAGAGACAGTTTATTTCTCCTTTCCTTCCTATTCCTTCCTTTTTGCTTTATTGTTATGTATAACATGCAACAGTGCCCGGAAGCGAGACATAGAACTGTCGGACAGTCTGCTTTGTTCTTGCTGAATATGATCCTATGATTCAGTTGGTCTGGATCCACCACATTGACAAGCATGTGAGAATATCCAAGGTCACCTTGAACATTCTGATACGCAGTTCCCCGTTGCTCCCATACTCTCTGCTGCTGTGTGAATGATGGGAGTTGATGCTGGACATTTACTATCTGCAGTCATTTGCAGACTGCAGTCACCATGGATGTGATGTCCACTACAAATGTAAAATTTCCAGTAAATCGAAGAGTGGTATGAATGCACATAAGTCAATGCAAATCTAGAAGTTGGTCGATCAATTCATAGATCTTTAGTCAGAAATAAGTCATTAATAAATGAAGAGTAAGAAGAGCTGGTGTACGCTATCTATATTTCTTAGTGGAACACTCTTCTAGATATCACTAAGGTTTCCATCTTCTCAATTCTGCTTTCTCGCTCCTGCAGCTGACAAGTTATAAATAGGAATGCCCTCCCAAATATAAAGTAACAGGGGTCACCACGCTATTTGCTGACAGGTACTATCTTTCATGTCAGTCCATAGCTGAAAACCTAATTGAGTGAGACAGGAGTTAGAGAGGAAAACGTTTAGGGCCAAGTCCTCCGGGATAAGACATTGCTGAGAGAAGCAATAGGATGGCGAGAATGCCCAGCCTTCATTTCCTTCAGGTTAAGGTTCTTTTATTAGCAGATATATGTTGTAAGAGTTTCATTGATTAAATGGCTTGACTTTTCTGGCTATGTGGCAGTAATGATGTTTCAACAGAAGAAGCTAAAGACATTTATACAGGAGAACACCTGCCAACTTGAAGGAAGAGATGAGTTTGTGGCTGTCTTATTTCTCTATTTGATGTGACTTCATGAAGCAGGGCAGGAACAAGGTGCTCGAGTGATCTTCAGCAAAGGACAGAAATTATACAGATGGGATATTGCACCCAGTTTTCTGGAATTGGGAAATTCTTTGTCTGGCTTCTTCATGAAATAAAATGTCAAGATGCAGTCTATTTACTAGTGGTTGTAAATGTCATCTTATCCCACAGAGAAATGGATATACCCAAAATTTGATTAGATGGTCTGTTCAAGCTACCATTGTGCCACCATAAACGTTAATGTCAGGTCCAGGGCACCACACTATTTTTACCAAACTATTCTATAATGAACTGAATATTCTTTGTTATAATAATGATACATTATCAAAAAGATGTCTTGGTCTTTAATTTCTCAAATAATACAAGTCATTCTTAATAAATGTATTAGTTCCTCATCTTGGTCTCTTTTCATTCTGTACAGTTCCCTTTGGACAAACCATCAGCAGATTTGGTTTTCAGTACCATCTCTGCACCAATGACACTCAATTATACACCTCTTCCCATAATATCAACCCATGTGTTGCTACAAAACACCAGTAACTCTGTCTCCTGTAACTAATATTATGCCCTCTCTTTTTTTAAAACTAATCCTTACCTTAAATTAATTTCTAGCCTTTCTGCCACCTTTTAACCAATCCACACCAGATATTTTGGTTTCAGTGTGTGGTACCACCATAACTCTTAGGCAGCACGCCCGCTGTCTTGGGATTTAATGAGACTTTGTTCTGTCCTTAATTCACAATATTCAATTCCTTGCCAGTAGTTGTCATTTGCTCCTCAAAAATCTCTAGATTCTGTCCTCTTCTCAATGTGGAAACAACAAAAACTCGTATTGTTGCTCTTTTGCTTTCTCGTCTTGACTATTGTAACTTCCTGCTTATCGGTCTCCTTCTCTATAAACTCTCCTCTCTCCAATCCATCCTGAATGCAGCAGCCAGGCTCATCTTTCTCTCCAGCCGCTATACTGATGCCTCTACCCTGAGTCAGTCCCTGAACAAGTTGCCCATTCAGTACTGAATACAATTAAATCACTCCAACCCATAAAGCTCTACCCAGTGGTTCACCCTACTCCATGTAATCCCTCATCTGTCTACAACCCTACCTGGACTGCATTCTGTTAATAAACTTAGATCCCTTAATTGCTAACCCCCTCCTTCAGTCACACACCTTCTTGACATTCCATGCACTCAGATACCCACAGGCACTTATCTGTATATAAATGTGCTGTCTAGGTGGCAGGTTCATTCACTTTTATGTGTACTACCCTATATTTATGGAAAACAGCTGGACAATTGCCTGAATTGAGCACTTCTCTCTTTTGTCCTACCCCTTTTCCACATAGATAATAAGTTCTTACAAGCATGGCCCTCACCCCTCTCGTTTGATCTGTTAGTAGCTTTGTTACTATGTAATATTTGGTATTGTCTGTAGCTATAGCCTCAGCATTTTTTAGTTTTAGCAAAGATCACAAAGAATGTCTGTCATTCTGGAGGACCTAGCCCATCCAAGCATTACACAGGCCATTAATTTCAGTGGTAATTGTTTAATGTTTCATCTCTCCAGTGCTGGCACTGCAGGGAAATAGAGCACTTACTTTGAGGTTCCTTATTGATTGCAGCCATTGCTGAGTGTCCCAGCCCATGTAGACGCCTTGTTCTGGAATTGGAGTAGAAATGATATTGTCGTGCACACTGGCACCTGTCTCTAACCCTTTCCAGTACAGCATCACCTTAAAACAGTGTAAAACCTGTCCATCCATAATGACCATGGACAAGGTAGAGATTCTCAGCAGACATCAGGATTACAAGATTCCGGATACCTTTATCTGCATTATACAAAATGTGTGTGTTAATTGTATACACTGAATTTCCTTCTGGAGGTCTCTTACTGTCACTGTTCCCTTGTTTCCCACAGGGCTGGCTTATATCATAGCCCTGATGTTTGAGTACCACGCTGTTTATCCCGCAATGGTATCCAGAAATGGAAAACTACTATATTATCACAGCCCAGCAGAAATTTTAGAGCTTAAAGGGGTTGTCTCACTACAAAGATTAGCTTTCAACATGTTGGGAACACTAAATGAAGACATATTCCAAATATATTGCTTTATTCATTTTTTTTGTTAAGGATCTACAAGTGATTTTTATCACCTTCTGAGCTCTCTCTGGTTTCCTAAGTGACCGAGCTGTGTACTTCTTCTCCCCTGCTGTTTGTTCTATCTGATAGCAGGGAGTGACATCATCACACAGGTTGCAGCCAGCAGTGTGAGAGCTTGTGTGTTATCTGATCTTTCAGACAAAAGACAGTAATTATTACTGTCAGCAGCTTCTCCTGCCCTGGTAGAAGGTAATTTATCTAATCTAGACTAATAAAAATAATAAACAGAGAAGCCTGAATACAGGGAGCTCATATGCTAATTACAGACAGCTTGACCTGGAAGTGACAGAGCAAAGCAGCATTATTTCATTCATGCATCCTATAAAATTATGAGATGAGACAACCCTTTTAACTTAATAGCTGATAGTACACTTCAGATGTGTCAGTGTTAATGGGAGGACGGCAGCATTATTTCTTTTAGTTCAGGCAATGTGGCAGTAATGGTAGCTTAGTGTAGCGACAGACACTGGCTTATTCCACTAAAATACTGACAGCAAACATTGGTTATCAATACACATATCAATGGATAGCTTAGTGTAGCGGCAGACACTGGCTTGCTTTATTAAGATACTGATGGCTGCCAGTGAATATTGATTGCCTATATAAACAAAAAGTGCCTGGTGCTTTTAATATGTCTATCATTAAAAGTTCTATTTTAATAGTTTCAAATATGGGTGATAGTTGGGAAATTTGGTAATGAGTTGCATTTGGCAAATTGTAACTGAGTTTTAAATATTACCTACGTCAAAAAGAAGACGTAGGCAGCTCACCTCTTTATGAACAGTCAAATAGACTTGTAGCAAATCCGTTCTCTAATCCGCGGTCATGACACTCAGTATAATCATAATCCAAGAAGAAAAAAATGGATTGGCACCAGAAGAAATATAAATAAAATCCGAAGTAAATTTATTGAAGATCCATAATAAAAGCCACAAAAAAGCCACAAGGGCAACAACGTGTGCAAAAAAGGATAATCAGAGGGGTGACCAGATGACGCGCTTCGGGCCGGACGTGGCCCTTAGTCTTAGCTGCAAACTAATTTTGTTACTGCCCTCTTATAGTGCATAAAAAGACACGATATACATAATAAAACCTAACAATGAACACCTGTCAAAACATACCTGAAGACCATGCGCTTCTTCCAAGCATGTTAGCGTGAACCGCTAAACCGGAAATGTAACCAAGGGATTCTGCGTTCCAAACTGCGGAAGTGACGTAATTGGATAACCGGATATGAGGACGACGCGTTGCTATGGAGAAGTGCGAGGCACCTAAAATCTAAGATCTAAGCAAAGCCACGTAATGGTTTACATAGAAGCCTGAAACTATTTCATAGTTTCTTTATGCCATACATAATATTTATAGCATACTTGTGGAAAGTAGCAAAGATAAAAGTAGGGATGTCAGATGGTCAAGAACACATCAAGTCAAATAATACGATATAAAGCACAACTATATGAACATATAGGATTTTTGCAATATATAAATATGTAATGGGACAAATACAATACAGCTTGAAAGAAATATGTAACATGATTAAAAATGAAACATAATGTCCCTACGCAAATTTAACCCTTTGGGGAAGACACTAATTAGAACCAAAATCAAATATGCCTATCTGTCACATAACCCGTATTCACAAATCCCCCCTCCCCCCCCCCTCTCCCCGTGCAGGCCTACGTACATACTCTATAGCTACAACTTGAAAACCATTTGTCTGAGACTCCTGTTTTTCTATGAAATGTTGTGCTACATTGGATTTGTTGAGTCTATTGACGTTAGAAATGTCATTCAGATGTTCTAGAAAACGAATTTTCAGTCTCCTTATAGTACTACCAACGTAGATCAATTTGCACAAAACATATATTACATGATGAAAATTACAATTCATGTAACTCTTTATGTCATAAGTACGAGAAAAATCTAAATTGCAAAAGTTGTGGGAAGGAGACACAAATTTACATGTTCTGCAGGGATAGGAACAGCAATTGAAAAAACCTTTCTGGCATAAGCAAATAGGTCTATTTTTTGTAATGGGCAAGCGATTGGGCGATAAAGCGCCAATTGTTTTGGATTTCCTTGCCACTATGCGGCAACCATTTTGTAAGATAGAATCCATAATCTCGTCTTCTTGTAAAATGGGTAGGTATTTCAAAATTACTTTCTTGATTGTCGCAAAATGATGACTATGATCTAATACTACCACTAATTTATCTATCTCAGAATTCCCTCTAGAAGTTTTCTTTGTAATTGGTTTGGGAGCTAACAAATCTTCCCTGGTACGTTTATTAACAATCCTAGAAGCCCTTGCAAGCTTCCAATCCGGATAACCTCTTAATCTAAGTCTCTCACTAATATTATTTTTCTCAACTACGTAATCTGAAGGAAGACTGCAATTCCATTTAGCTGTGATATGTTCACCTACAGGTATCACTTTTTTTGTGTGATTCGTGTGAAAACTTTTGAAATGCAAGATTGTATTATCGCTATTGATTTTGCAAAAGGTTTTAGTAGACACAATTTGGTGAAGAATACCCGTGAGTTCCAAATCCAAAAATGTTGTGGTAGCATCTTGTATTTGATACGTGAAATGCAAATTGAAAGGATTATTATTTAAAAAATGAATGAATGTATGTACGGCAGGTACATCGCCCCTCCAAATGAGGAGGAGATCGTCGATGTATCTGCCGTACCACTCAATATGATCAACAAAAGGCTGGGACTCTGAAAAAATGTACTGCATTTCCCCCCAGGAAACTGCAAGGTTGGCGAGTGATGGAGAGTATTTTGCACCCATTGAGACGCCTTTGATCTGGAGGTAAATGGTGTTATTATAAGAAAAATAATTATGATGCAAAAAAAATTCTGTTGTCATCAAAATGAACTGTACCAAATCCTTTGTATACGCACTGTGTGCTTCCAAATGATATTGCAATGCAGACAGGGCCACTTTGTGCGGTATGCTGGTATATAGTGACCCGATGTCACAAGTTATCCAGCACATATTATCCAACTACATCTTGTGTTGTAAATTACTTAGAACATCTTTTGTGTCTCTCAAATAGCCTGGCGCTCGTTGTACTAGGGGTTGTAAAAAAGAACCCAACCACTGAGAAAGATGTTCCAAAAGGGACCCGATACCAGAGACAATTGGACGCATCGGAGGAAACTCTTTATTTTTATGAATTTTAGGTAAGCCATATAAAATGGGCATGATTGGATATTCTATCAACATGAATTCCAACTGTCTCTGGCTCAGGACCCCCAAAGAAACTCCCTCTTCCAATAAACATCTGACTTCCATCTGGAATTTAGCAGTAGGATCTTTATCTAACTTAAGATAAGTAGAAGAATCCCGTAACATATGTGCCATAGAAACATCGTAACCCTCACGATTCACGACAACTACTGTTCCCCCTTTGTCGGCCATCTTTATTATGATATCTTTGTTGTTTTGTAAATTATGCAACGCTTTCCGCTGAGAGGGATTAATGTTGAGATGGCTAGAGGCAGAGGGAACAGAGTTGGCAATGGTTCTGAGGGCACGCTCAATCAGAAATTGAAAACAATCCATAGCAGTGGTCCTTGAATGTATGTGGTAGAAATCCTTGTTAGAAATTTTTATTTCCTTCACATAGGAATCATCAATTTTATCTGTTGCATATGAGTCCTGAGCCAAATCTTCAAGATGTATCAAGGACAATTGTTCTCTGAATGAGAGATTGCTAAATCTGTTATTCAATGAGGATTTCATTCTTTCTTGGTTGGTTTCTGTATCATCCCAAAAATGCCGGTGTAAGGTAAGTAGACGAACAAAACGGTTGATGTCTTTTAAAGTGGAGAAAAGATCGAAGTTTTCTTCTAAACCAAAGTTAAATCCCAGAGAGAGCAATCTTACTTGTTCTCGAGTAAGCTCACTAGTTGAAAGATTAAGGACATCAATGGTAGTGTCAGAAATGGTGATTATTTGTTTTTTCTGGTCTTCCTTTTCTCTTTGTCTTTTACATCGTCTTCCACCTCTCCTGGTACGTTTTTTCCAGGTTTTGTTTTTTTGGAGTTCTTAGGCTGTTTATAATAGGATAAATTTTGTGGGGCACTGCTTTTGGAAGCAATGGACTCATCTGACTCATGTTCAACTTCATCATCATTATGTGAGATTGAGTCAAGAGAACTGAAACTGACTCTCTTCCTGTTGGCATTATGGTTTCAGGCTTCTATGTAAACCATTACGTAGCTTTGCTTAGATCTTAGATTTTAGGTGCCTTGCACTTTTCCATAGCAGCGCGTCATCCTCATATCCGGTTATCCATTTACGTCACTTCCGCCGTTTGGAACACAGAATCCCTTGGTTACATTTCCGGTTTCCGGTTTAGCGGTTCACGCTAACATGCTTGGGAGAAGCGCATGGTCTTCAGGTATGTTTTGACAGGTGTTCATTGTTAGGTTTTATTATGTATATTGTGTCTTTTTATGCACTATAAGAGGGCAGTAACAAAATTAGTTTGCAGCTAAGACTAAGGGCCACGTCCGGCCCGAAGCGTGTCAGCTGGTCACCCCTCTGATTATCCTTTTTTGCACACGTTGTTGCCCTTGTGGCTTTTTTGTGGCTTTTATTATGGATCTTCAATAAATTTACTTCGGATTTTATTTATATTCCTTCTGGTGCCAATCCATTTTTTTCTTCTTGAATTAAATATTACCTACCATCAGCATGGAATTATTTAGCTTTAGTTGAGAACAGTAGTGGAAGAGTATACAGTATAGTTATGCTACTTAAACCTTGGCTTAATACTATGGCCATAAATGATCATTTCTTAGCTTATCACCCACCACTTGACATGACCACGTTTTGGTAGGTGAGCTGTACTGCCCTCCATATCCAAGGATATATAGAGATATTCTCCTCTACTCCACACAAGCGTCATTGTCATGTTTTGCACCCTTCAGCCCACCACCTACTCAGGTCCCTTGGCAGGTTTTCCCATCTTTCCCTGCAGAAGGACCAGCTTTCTACCTTATCTTTAATTACTCAGACCCAGAATAGTCATGTCCAACACTCTATGATTAATCACACTGGAATAAATGGCATGAAGCATCCTCTTAATATAGGCTTTTACCTATTTCCCAGCCTGGAGATGTTGCGCATCTGCATTATGACTTTTGGTCTCCTAAACCAGAGATCCCCAACTCCAGTCCTCAAGGCCCATCAACAGATCATGTTTTCTGACTTTCCTTAGCATTGCACAGGTGATTCAATTATGCTGAACAGATTATTTAATTCTTGTCAGTGCATGCTGTGGGTTACCCTGAAAACATGACCTGTTGGTGGGCCTTGAGGACTGGAGTTGGGGAACATTGTCCTAAACCATGCCAGACTCTTTTTAAGACTGGTTTCACCTCCAAATATTTTTTATTGTAGCTGTCTCCCAGAAGTGTCTCTTTCTTTCATCCAGGCTGTCTGCAAAGGAACTGAATATCTACAACACAACATACATACATATATATGAAGAACCACCCTCTTCACCGCTGGGATTTCAAGAAAAATGAAAAACCTTTATTGCGCCATGTTAAAAAAAAAAAACAGTACATGTGTATCAAAGGTGCAGATTCTAGACGCGTTTCAGGAAGACCTTAGTCCATAGCATATTAACTGAGTAAATTCCAAAATGCATGTAGCGTCTGCTATTTTAAAACATATGCACCTTTCTTTAACATGGAGAAATAAAGGTGTTTCATTTTTGTTGAAACCCCAGCTGTGGAGACCGTGGTTCTTCATGTATATGGATTATTGTCAAACCATTGAAGGCTCAGTATTCTGTTGCCAGCAAAGGAGTAGGTGCTCTTTATCTTTTTTTAGGACAAAATATGTACATGTTTCAGTCTACTTAAAAGAACATGCAAAAAAAAAAAAAAAACGATACAGGTGCAGTACGTAGGCTCCATGGCGTAATGTCCATATATCACCCCCTCACAAGGACACCGTGAAAAGCCTTAAATCTTCTGCTCTGCAATCTGCCTCTTTCTCTAATCTCTCTAATTAAGAAAGACGGAGATGTTGCTTCAGTACTGTTGATTTAGGTATCTCTAGACTCATTTTTAATTAAAATCAGTCTCTCAAACCTTGCTGTGTACTACAGAATGTTAAATAATATTTACAGCAGTTACACAAACAGTTTATTGACTTGACATATTGTGGTATTTTAGAAGACTTGCTTTTCTCCGAGAGGTGGGTTCTTTAGAGACCACAAGGAGATCATTTCTGAAGGTCATTTGACAATGACACAGTTGTATAAGCTTGACAAATTTGAGATCTAATTCACAGATGAGCAATAGATGCACTTTATCTTAGCCATATCTACTGTATTCAGGTTTTTTAATAACCCAAAAGGGATTTGGGAATTAGGGGATGCAGAAACTGAGAATCAAAAAAATCTATTTTATAAACTTGTTTCAGTGCCGTGACTACGTGATTGGTCTGGAGCTATTCTCGGGATACAGCAATCTCCTGTGGAATATACTGCAAATGACCACTGCAGCCTGTGATCAC
Organism: Phyllomedusa bahiana; assembly: GCA_025379985.1. Taxonomy (NCBI): domain Eukaryota; kingdom Metazoa; phylum Chordata; class Amphibia; order Anura; family Hylidae; genus Phyllomedusa; species Phyllomedusa bahiana. The sequence goes on along the minus strand of JAODAL010004252.1, from coordinate 60,393 downwards.
CTTGACTGGCTGTGGGCAGAGGCGTAACTTCAAGCTCTTGAGCCCTGGTGCAAAAAGTGAAATGGGGCCCCAATTTTACCAGCCTTTTACAATGCGGTTCTTCTTAGTGGAGGAGGCCCTTTTTGGGCCCCCCCGGCTGGACCCGGTGCGACTGCTACGCGCACCCCTGTAGCTACGCCCCTGGCTGTGGGACTAGAGCAAGTGGGTTTAAAAGTTTTTTTTTTTTCCTATTTTTACACATCCTCTAATGACTAACAAGTACCCCTCTATTGGATGTAACATTTCTCAAGTCACATTTGACTCACTGAGCCTTCCAATGTGAAAGAGATTAAAGGGGTTGTCACGCTACAAAATTTGACAAGCTTTTCTGCTGATTGCCAAGCAGAGCTTGTAAAAAAGGAGGGATGTGTTTCTCCCCCCAGCAGGGAGTATCTTTTCTCTCTGCAGACATACCCCCACGCTGTGTGCACACTGCTAATGATTCATTCTGTGTGAGCAAGAGGAAGGGAGGGGTTCTCAACTGTCCTAGACTAAGGCTATGTACTGGGTGATTTTTTTCTCTCTCTCACATAGGGATATCCTACAGATTACACCTCTGACCTCTACAGATCTGGAGAACATTGCTCCTCTACCTATTGACACACACAGTGATATATTCTATTGACCTCTCCACAGATTTTCAGAACATTGCTCCTCTAGCTCCTGATAGATACAATACATAGTGATATATTCTGCAGATTACATCTCTGACCTGTGCAGTTCATTGCTCCGTTATCTCCTGTCAGATACATAGTGCTATATGCTTCCGATTATTACACCACTGACCTCTCTATAGATTTATAAGTGTTTTACATGGGAGTGCACAGAACAGTGAATTGGTTGTGCTACAAAACTATATGCTTTATCTATTTGTAAATCTTTTACATGTGATCTTCATACTCCCCTCTCGCAGTACAGTTTTGTTCTACATGTTACTGCGCAGTACAATTGTCTTTTACATGCAACCGTGCAGAGTAGTTGAGTATACATGGGACTTAACAGCTGTCTCACAAAACAGTTGTCTCTCTCTACATGGGACTGCGTAGTCCAGTTGTGTTTCACAAAACAGTTCTCTCTCTCTCTCTGTGCAATGCACACACAAAGCTGACCCGTTCTAAAAAAACATACAGATGTAGCAGAGTACAGCTTGACCGTGATATCATGGCTTTTTGTGTTATCTGCTCTGATCTGTAAACAAAGGCCATTGAAAAGCATTGAAAAAGGTGAGATAATATTCTGTGCCGTGATATCACGGTGCAATATCTGTTCTGTTTAGTTCTGCCATATCTGAAGCACTTTGCTAATAGTATACTAGGACAGATATGCTTACATTTATACTCCCCTCATTTTCAAATATGATCTTTGTAGCAAGACAACTCCTTTAAAGTCAAGTCAGTTTTATTCATCTCCATACAGCTGTTACAGGATGTTTGCCCCTCATCAGTGCAGAGTAGAACACTGGCTGGTAGGTGAGAGGCATTGAGTGTGGGTCAGTACGGGTGAGGTATCTCAATATGGAGAAGCACTATGTCGCTGTGTGAAGACTGCATTGGACTACATCCAATAAAGGGCACTGAAGAGTTCCAGCTCTTTTCCCATAAACCTTTCAGAATATTCATATGTTAGTGGAACGTAAAAACACTCAGTCTCCACACACGGACATGGTGCTTCTCCCTAACGAGACACCTTACCACTTTTGAGCCATATATTTGTAGACTGTCTCTATTTGCCCACATGGTTTCTACTTTAGAGTATATTTACATGTGACCAATTTATTAAAGAATTGTCTTTGACTGTTTTTCTAATAGCGTTGCTGGAATGGGGCACTGTTTTGTTTCACACTGACATAGTGCTTCTCCCTAATGAGATACCTCACCCTTATTAAGCCACACTCAATGCCTCTCCCTTAGCCAGCCAGTAAGTTCCACTCTGCACTGATGAGGGGCAAAAACCCTAAAACAGCTTTATGCTGATGAACAAAACTGACATAACTTTAATCACCTTTCACATTGCAAGGCTCAATGAGTCAGATGTGACTTGAGGAATGCTACATCCAATAGATAGCGCTGAAGAGTTCCAGCTCTTTTCGCGTAAACCTTTCACAATACAAGTTATGGATCATCCAGATTTTTCCTGCAAGCATATATCAAGATCTGAAAGCCAATTCTCTTCTAGATCATAATTAACAAAGTAACTAAATGGACTACTCCTCCAACACGCAGAATAATATCAATGTAGTAGTTTATTGTAATGGTTTTTTATTAAAACCCCCCCCCCCCAAAAAAAATGGTGCATAATACTAAGTTGTTTTGATATTGCCCAAAGCGTTCCTGCAGGAAGTCCATCCGCAAGTGCTGATCACCAGCTAACACACCTCAGCTCCTTTAATTACAGGCATCTTATTTTGAAGTGCTGAGGATTCAGACAAGTATAATTACACATTGTGATCACAGAGCTGCCGTGTGATAACAGGTCTCACAATCCCATTTTCAGTTGTTCATGCTGTGAAGAAGCAGTGTGATATGATGTTCTAGAGAGACATGCGGGCAGAACGAAGCCACATTTACAGCGAACGTTAACTGGATTAACTCTGTGTCGCAGAACGCTCGGTTAGCTGTAAAATCTACACAGGGGAAACAAATGGTATTTTTGGAGCACTTACTGTAGTGGTGGATGTGGACAGACTAAAAAACATTACTACAGCTACTCTCACCATGTGTTTTTGCTCTTACAAAGTGTAAAGAACACATTTCTATTTTAAACCTAGAATCATCCTTCAATATTTAGTTTTTTCTTGGCTTTTTGTCCTATGCAATAGTTTAAAGCATTCTTTTTAAACATTCCTTACTTAAGTGTGCTTTCACACAGTGCAGTTTTGGTGCAGTTTTATCCGCGCTCCAATTAAACTGCCTTTATTACCAGCAAGCTTCTTTCAGTTGTCTAAATTGTTCAAAAAGTTGTTTCAAGTAAGTAATCAATTACTGTGTTTGAAGTCTTGTGGATTACAGACACACTTATTGATTACTCCCTGTCCAACCAGTTACATAAGTGAAAGAAGCTTTCTTTTTAATAAAGGAAGTTTAATTGGAGCGCATATAAAACTGCACCAAAACTGCGCTGTGTGAAAGCATTTTAACACTTTATAGTGTTGTATCAAGACAATAATTATCACCTGCTCTAATTAAAGGGGAATGATCCACGGATGCATGGAGCTTTATAAATCATTGGTAGCTTGAACTGAATTCTCTAGCAATGGGCAGCCAGTGGAGGGATTGGCAGAGGGTAGAGGCAGAGGAGTAATGAGGGGAGAGTTGGATCAACCAGGGAGCGGAGTTGAGGATGGTTTGGAGAGGAGCGAGGGTGCTAGATGGGAGGCCACAGAAAATAATGTTGCAGTAATCCAGGCATGAGATGATTAGGGCGTGAACAAGCATTTTTGTGGAGTCAAAGTCAAGAAAGGAACCATTTTGGAAAATATTTTTTAGGTGGAGGCAGTAGGAGGTGGTCAGGGCTTGGATGTGTGTTTTGAAGGACAAGGCAGAGCCAAGAATTATCCCAAGAAAGGGAACAGACTTGTGGGACTGGGGAGAGTGTGTACACATTGACTGTGATAGATTGGTCAGATGAAGAGGTGGAGCGGGATGGGTGAAAGATGATAATCTCCATTTTTTTCATATCAAGTCTGAAAAGCAGGAGGAGAAGAAGTAGAATATGGATGATAGAAATTCTGGGATCCTAGAGAGCAGAGAGTTCACATCTGGGCCAGAGATGTAGATTTGAGTGTCGTCTGCATACAAATGGTACAAAAAGCCATGTGATGCTATGAGTTTACTGAGGCCAAGGGTGTGGAGAGAGAAGAGAAGTGGGCCCAAGGCTGTCCTGGGGAACGCCAACAGACAAAAGGAAAAGGTGGCGTGAGAGACACTGAAGGTCCAATCAGAGAGGTAGGAGGCAATCCAAGAAAGAGCCAAGTCTGTGATGCTAAAGGTAAGAGAGAACTTGTAAGATTAGCAAGTAATCAACTGTGTTGAAGGCAGAAGACAGATCTAAGAGGAGGAACATAGAGTAATGGCATGAGGCTTTTGCAATCAACTAGTCATTGGTGACTTTAGTTAGGGCAGTTTTAGTTTGGTTGGAAACCAGATTTCATCAAGTCAAAAGTGAGTTAGATAAAGGATGGGAGGATAATTCAAGATAAATGTGCTGTCTGAGGAGTTTTGAAGCAAATGGTAATAGGGAAATGGGGTAATAGATAATTAAAGAGGGGTGGAGAGATGACTTCTTAAGGATAAGTGTAACTGTTGCATGTTTGAATAAGAAGGGAAAGATGCCAGAGGATAACAATATGTTGAAAATATGGGTTAGAGCTGGAAAATCACAGTATTAACATTGGGGTTGAGGTGGGATGGTACTGAGTCAAGAGGACAGATAGTGGGGTGGGATGAGTAGTGTGGAAAGTGTGTTGTGAGTCATGGTGACAGTGCTGGTCATAGAAGAAAAGCATTGTGCAGATCAGGGGCATAACTAGAGAAGCATGGGCCCCACAGCAAATTTTTGGACGGGGCCCCCTACCCCCCCTCCCTCCTCACCCACCTCCCCGACCATGAACATTTACCAGGACATGCTGCTATATAATGTAGATAATACAAGGGGCAAATACCTCACCATACATATCACCATCATACTGCTACCAAACAAATCCACTATACCAAAACCAACATTACCAATAACGCGATTACATAGGGACCTGATTATACCACCAGAACATGACCACCAATTATCACCACATAGTGACTAAATAATACCCCATCTCTATTACTGATCAGTCTACAAAGACCAATAGTACCGCCTATTGGGGACCATATATTTGGTAGTACCATTTGTACACAGGCTCTAGAGACTGTATATAACCACCATACAGTGACCATATAGTGGTAGACACCAGTGTACACAGGTTCTGCAGACTGTATATAACCACCATATAGGGCCCATTTAGTAGTATATACCAGTGTACACAGGCTCTGCTGACATATAAGTGATTAAAGTGTAGTTACATCTTGTGACTCACAGGTGACGTTTCTCTGACGAGTCGTTGACTTCTATAGAAAGTACAAAGAGAATCCGCTCACCACCTGAGGCAAGGATGCACGGACCCTCCAGGCAAGAGGAACATGGGCACAAAAGCAGAAAGTTGTCCAGCAATCCAAATGGCCAATTAAAAGTTCAAATCAATTATTGAATCATGAAAATATTTAGCAGCATGCAGACACAATGCAATCAGTGCACGGAGACGCGTTTCTGGGGATCTCCCCTTCATCGGTGACTTACCCGTTTGTTCTGCATTCGGTCCAGACAGCCATGATGATGTCTCCCAACCACTTGTCCCTGCAGATTTAGACACAAATATCTTAGAATACTCACTTTTCCAGCAACTCACTCCCTGCCCCCTGGCTATATGGGGTCCATTTAGGCAGGCAGGGTTTAGATAGGCTATATGGGGCCCCAGATAGGCCAGGTTTAGGTAGGCAATAGGGTCCTCATATAGACAGGCAGAGTTTAGGTGGCTATAGGGTCCCATATAAGCAGTGAAGCAGGGTTTAGGTAGAGTATAGGGTCCCATATAGACAGGCAGAGTTTAGCTAGTTATAGGGCCCCATATAGATAGGCAGAGTTTAGATAGCTATAGGGCCCCATATAGATAGGCAGGCAGGGTATAGGGGCCATATAGGTAGGAAGGCAGAGTTTAGGTAGCTATAGAGGCCATATATGTAGGCAAGCAGGGCTTAGGATAAGCTATAGGGGGCATATATATAGGCAGGCAGGGCTTAGGAAAGTCTATAGGGGCCATATATATAGGCAGGTAGGGCATAGGGTAGGCTATAGGGGCCATATATGTATAGGAAGGCAGGGCATAGTGTAGGCTATAGGGCCATATATATATATATATATATATATATATATATATATATATATATAAACAGGGCATATGGTAGGCTATAAGGCCATATATAGGCAGGCAGGGCTTTGGGGAGGCTATATATAGGCAGCAGGGATTTGAGGAGGCTATAGAGACTATATATAGGCAGATGGGTTTTGGAGAGGCTATAGTGGCTATATGTAGGCAGGCAGGACTTTGGGGAGGCTATATATAGGCAGGCAGGGCTTTGGGGGCTATATATAGGCAGGCAGGATTATAGGGGCTATATATAGGTAGGCAGGGCTTAGGAGGGCTATAGGGGCTATATATAGTCGGCAGAGCTATAGGGGCCAATATATAGGCAGGGCTATAGGAGCTAGATATAGGCAGGCAGGGCTATAGGGGCTAGATATAGGCAGGCAGGAATATAGGGGCTAGATATAAGCAGGGCTATATAGGCCAATATACAGGCAGGCAGGGCTATAGGGGCCAATATATAGGCAAGGCTATAGGGGCTAGATATAGGCAGGGTTTTAGCGGCCAATATATAGGCAGGCAGGGCTATAGGGGCCAATATATAGGCAGGCAGGGCAATAGGGGCCAATATATAGGCAGGCAGGACAATAGGGGCTAGATACAGGCAGGGCTATAGGGGCCAATATATAGGCAGGCAGGGCTATAAGTGCTAGATATAGGCTGGGCTATAGGGGCCAATATATAGGCAGTCAGGACTATAGGGCCAATATATAGGAAGGCAGGACTATAGGGGCTAGATATAGGCAGGCAGGGCTATAGGGGCCAATATATAGGCAGGCAGGGCTATAGGGGATAGATATAGGCAGGCAGGGGGCTTCATTAATATTAAAAAAATAAGAAATCCCTTACTCACCTGTCTCTCGCTCCCTCGCAGCTCTGCTCCCCGGCAGTCTGTGCTCAGCACAGACCGCGCGATGATGTGATGTCATCGCGCAGCCACATCAGCACTGTAGGCCGGCGCCTGCTAGTCCGCTGTGGTCTTTGTGCGCTCGGGCCAGAGGGCCCAGGCGGTCAGAGGTAGAAAGCGCCAGGCCCCGCAGCTCCGCGTCCGCTGGCAGTGAACTAGTATGTTCATTGCCGGCGGGCAAAAGAGCTGAACTACCAGGGTAGCAGACATGTTAGCTGCTGCCCCGAGGACCTAAGGGCCCGGGCCCTGGGGCAGCTGCTACATCTGCTACCCCGGTAGTTACGCCCCTGGTGCAGATGTATTGACAGGTTGTGGGGACTGCAAGCGGAAACTTTCTCTAATGTTGATCTTGCTTCTGAAGAGTGTGGTAAAATCTTCAGCTGAGCTCATAGCAGAGAGAGGGGACTCCGGGGGACAGAGTAGGGAACTGGAGGTGCTGAAGAGTTGTTTAACCCCTTCCTGACGGGCGGTCATAGTAATATGGCTCTAAATTTTTTTCCTCCTCGCCTTCTGAAAGCCATCTTTTTTATTTTTCCACCTGCATAGACACATGAGGGCTTTTATTTTGCGGGACAAGATGTACTTTCTAATGGTGTTTATTCATATCACTATAGAATATACTGGGGAACGGCCAAAAAATTCTAAGTGGGGCAAAATGTGAAAAAAACGTACTAGCGCCATGTTTGCAGGAGTTTTTTTTTTAATTCAGTTTATTCTTCGGTAAAAATTATGTGTTATCTGTATTCTACAGGTTGATGCACATCCGGCGATATCAAACATGTAGGGTTTCCGATATGTTATGGCACTGTAAAAAAATTCCAAAATTTTCTTTTTTTGAAATTTGCGGCATGGCGCCATTTTGTGCGACCAATAACTTTTTTGTACTAACACCTATGGACGTCAGTGAGGGTGCATTTTTTGCGGGCTGAAGTGTAATTTTTTTATGCTATCAGTTTGGAACGCATGCGACTTTTTTGATCACTTTTATTCCAATTTTTATGCGACGGAAAATGACCAAAAAACTAAATTTTGGCGTTTGGAATTTTTTTTTCTTCTACGGTGTTCAGCGTACGGTATAAATGATATTTTTATAGATCGGGCTTTTTCAGACGCGGCGATACCAAATATGTGTACATTTTATATTATTTTATTGTTTTTATTTGTAAAATGGAGAAAGGGGGGTGATTTGAACTTTTTATACTTTTTTTTTGTCCTTTAAAACTTTCTTTTTTTTTTTTTACTTTAACATTGAGTGCTTGACCACAAGGGGGCGCGATCGTTAATACAGTCTAATGCATTGCATAGACAATGCATTAGACTGTACAAAGATGGCGGTTTCCCCACTTCCTGCCTATGGCTGGAAGTGTGGGAAACGGGAACATGGCAGCGATCAGAGCCTTCACAAGGGGCAATACCAGTCCCTGGTAAAGATGGTGGGAGGAGATGGAGCAACTGTCAGCAGATGTGTGGCATCAGGCAGCATCAGGATAGTGGCTGAGGTAGGTAGTTAGAATCCAGACTCATTTCTCAAAGTTTTGAGGAGGCGTCATGGCTGATGTAATTTGATGCCTAAGGCATTGGTGTGGAAATCCTGGCCAATCCACGCCTGATTCATCTTGATAAAGGTCAGTCTCTCCACATTTCTGGTGGACAAGCGAGTTCTTCTTGGGGTAACTATGGCCCCCGCCGCACGGAACACCCGCTCTGATGCCACAACACTGGCCGGGCAGGACAGCTTCTCCACTGCAAACTCGGCAAGTTGCGACCACACATCCAGTTTGGCTGCCCAGTAGGTCAGCGGATTTTCTAACTGGGGTGGCAGAGGGCTGTCCAAGTAGGCCACCACCTCTTGGTTCAGGGTCTGCTCCAGGTCCTGCTGCTGCTGCTGGTGAGTGCCCGCCTCACTAGGTGGGTGAAGGAAGCTGCTCATCAACGACTCCAGACTTAAGTTGCTGCTGATGGATCTGGAACTGCTCCTACCCCCCCATCTTCCCACAACAGCCGTGGCAGTGGTACATGAGCACTGAGGACCCCCCCGGTCAGACCTGTTAGAGGATGGCCCCTGCTGCACATAGGCAGCTGCCAACTGCCTTAAGAGGAGTTCTCTACAGTACTTGAATTTGTCCTCCCTCTCAGCTGCTGGAAAAAAGGCTCTCATTTTGGACCGGTAGCGAGGCTCCAAGAGGGTGGAGAGCCAGAAGTCATCCCTCTGCCAGATGGTGACTATTCGGCTGTCACTAGTAGTCCCTGGCGCCGTCGCTATCCACCGACGGCGCCAATCGTTATGGTCCTAAATCGTTACCGATCGCTAAAGTACCGGCTTAGGACCTTGTCGATCGGTGACTGCAGCGGTGCCGGGACTAACTGTATGTGCGTCCGCCGGACGCACACACAGTCAGATGCTTCTGCAGAGTGGAGAGCGAAGGCTCTCAGCTCCGAAGAGTACTCTGGTGAGGAGCAGGAAAGATGCGGCTCACCAGAGTACACAGCACAGGCGGCGTGAGCGACTGAGCGTCATCACACTGCGGCACAGCTTGGTGATGTAACGCCGCTCGAAGAAGAAGCCCGGGAGCAGCGACAGCGGCAGGGAGCGAGGTCAGGTGAGTAGTGTCAGTTTGTTACTTTTAATTAGCTCTATACATGGTGGGGGACTTATAACCTATTCATAAATGTGCAGGGGACACTATAATTTACTTATAATTGTGCAGGACACTCTATAATTTACTTATAAATGTGCAAGGGGACTCTATAATCTACTTATAAATGTGCAAGGGGACACTATAAACTACTTATAAATGTGCAAGGGGGTGTTATAATCTACTTATAAATGTGCAAGGGGATGCTATAATCTACTTATATATGTACTGTTGGACCTATAACTTATCTATATACCCGCTTTTGGACCTATAACTTATCTATATACCCACTGGGGGACCTGTAACTTTTCTGTATACCCACTGGGGGACCTATAACTTATCTATATACCTGCTGGGGGACCTATTACCTATCTATATACCCGCTGGGGGACCTATAACCTATCTGTATACCCGCTGGGGGACCTATAACCTATCTGTATACCCGCTGGGTGACATATAACCTATCTGTATACCTGCTGGGGGACATATAACTTGCCTGTATATCTACTGGGGGACCTATAACCTATACACCTACCTACTGGGAGACATATAAAATATATCTCCACCTACTGTGGGACTTATAACTTACTGGGGACCTTATTACCATCACTGGGAGACATATAACTTATTGAGTTGTGAAGTCGCTAATAGTCGTTAAGCCGGTTGTTAAGGGAAGACAAGTCAGTTGATAAGAGTTAGCAATCGACTCCGCGGACTCCAGTCGGTTGTTAAGCCAGTTGTTAAGTCCTCAAGTCGATTGATAAGAGCTTAGCAATCGACTCCGGGGACTAGTCACTAGCCAGGTAAATCAGCATGCTGTGGGCTATCTGCACAAGCGACTCTGAGGGACTCCCTGCCTCCATCTCCACTGTATACTGCCACGGTGCTTGGGGGTCATCTGCCTCGTCTTCCTCATCTCCATCTACCTCCTCCGGCTGTTTCCTCCACTCCTGCCCACCGGGGTAAAAAAACCCACTCATTTCCCCAAAGACAATGTGTAACGGACGGGAAAGGGATCCCCGGGGAAAACCCCCGCGGGCGTTTGGGGGAAAACCCCACCCAGGAAGGGAAATTCTAAGTGGGGCCCCGGTTTTTTCACCGACCCGCCGCAAAGCGGGATGGCTTCCCGGGCGGGATCTACCGGGTTTTCCCCACTGGGGGGGACTTCCCCTTGCGTGGGGGCCCAAGGGTAGACGTAGTACAGATTGCAGAAAAGCCGTGGCGGGGACGGGCGGGAAGGTCAGGACGGGGCGGCTCGGATCGAAAAACGTGGAAAAGGCAGACGGTCGGGGGCAGGCCAAAAAGACGGGTTTCGATAAACGTAGGAAAGGGGAAAAGGGTAAAACCCGGATAACAAGCTAGACTGGGAAAAACGTTTTCCCAGAGTAAAACAACAAAGGGACCCCGCGAGGGCCGGCAAAAAGGGGCCAACCTAAATAGGAGCGGGCCCCGGGCAATAGCAAATTCCCGGGCGCACTCCCCCTTAAAAAATTTCAAAAGCCGGGCCCCCACCCGGGCCCTGGGGGGCCGGAGCCACGGGGACGGGGGGCTGTTAGTAAACTGACGGAGCGGGGCCCGGTAAGTGGGTCCCTGGCAGGGACGGGGAGCAGAGCGGACCCCGAACCCAACTGGGGGACGGGGCCCCGCTGAAAGCCGCGCACGGACGGGCCTGCACCCGAACAGGGGCGCGGGGGCGCCCCTAAACAGTACCCCCCCCTTGGGCCCCCCCTCTTACGGGGACAAGAAATCTCGGGATGAATTAGGGTTCAGGATATTCCCCGGCTCCCAAAAACCTCTCTTCAAAAAAACCCCTTCCAGCTACCAAAATTTACCTTTTTTCCTCTATTTTCTCCTCATACGCAGGATCCCCCCTTGACTTCAAAGCATTGGAAGCACAGCTATGGGTGGAGGAGGGTAAAACTTGGGAGAGAAAGGGTTAAGAACCGGGGGGTTTTAAATAGAAAGACGGGGGAAATTTTTTTGGGAATTTCCCAGGGGTGGGAGGAAGCCAGATTTTGTAAAAAAAACCTTTAATAGGGTGAAAACCCCTCGAAGGGGCCCAGGAAGGGGGGCCCCAAATTTTTGTGGGAGGGCATTTTAAAGACGGACATATCGGCCAAAACCCACACCGCACCGGGGGAGAAAACAAGGAAAACTTTTTTCCCTTTTTTCGGTTTTGGGTCTTAAAGCGCTGGGGGAAAGGGGGGGGGGAACCCGGAGATTTGGGGGTTCGGCCCAAGGGCCCTTTATGTCCCAAACCATTGCGCCCGCCCCCCCCCCCGGAAAACCCTCGATGGAGCCCCCAAAGGGGGAAAAGGGGCGGGGAGGGCAGACCGAAAAAAAAGTGGAAGGGGGAACCCCCTGCAGATTCTGATTCTGGGGAGTTGTTCAGAGAACCCCGCCCATGGCAAAAAAGTTGGCCCAAATTCGTCTTGGCGTCCCGAGACAAGTGGCTTAAAAACCTCCCAAGACCTTTTTTCCCTCTCTCCCCGGGCCAAATTTCGCCCTAGGTTTTTAAGCAACGAAAAGTCGATTTTCCCCCGGGAGTTGGGAACCCCAGGGCACCCAGAACTTGGAAAAAAAACCTGACTCCCCGATCCGAAAACGTTTTTGCTGGGGGACCCCAAACAAACGGAACACATTTTGGAAAAAAAATTCTCCAAAACGGGGGCCGACGCAGGCCCGGGCAGAGAGACAAAGGCCCCCTTCTTGGAAAACCCGATCATAGTCCCCCCAAATAAACGGTTTGCCAGCCGAAGGAGGGGAAAATCTTTTTATAAATTCCATCGCAATTTTGGGGCCAAGTTGCGTGGGAAAAAGGGAAAATGGTGTATTTGGGGCCCCCCGGCTTGTAAAGGGGGCCTTTTTTGGGGGAAAAAAGAGTTACGGCCGAACAAAATTTCCTTGACATCCTTGACGAGCCTGGCCCCCAAATAAAACCCGGGGATAAAAACGGGAAACGCCCGAGCGCCGGGAAACCCGGCCACAAAAGAGAAATTTCCCCATTTCAGGAGCGTCGGGGAGACGGGGCGAAACTGGGGTTCCCCCGGAAAAACCTTCCCCGGAGGTAAACTGGAGCACCCCCCGAGAAAAGGCGGTTCGGGGGAATTTATAGGGCCTCGGGAGTGGATTCCCTCCCCACCACGTCAAAGCCCGGGAAAGGGCGTCCCCTTGATTTTTTTCTCCGGGGTGCCGAAGTAAACCCCGGGTTTACCCGAAACGGGAAAAGAAGACGCCCACCTAGGCCCTGGCGGGGGTTTTAAGTCGTTTGGGGCCGCCCGGAGGTATTAAGGTTTTTGGGGTCCCGAAAAATGCAAAAGGGGAAAGGGCGACCCCCTCCAAAAGGTAGCCCATTTTTTCCCAAACCATCTTGATGGCCAAAACCTCACGGTCACCTTATCGTGTAGTTCCTTTGGGCCGGGGGGAAAATTTTTTGAAAGAACCCACACTTTTACGGTCTTGCCCGTGGGCCCCTTTTTTTGCGTAAGAATGGCTCCGCCCCCCAAACAGACAAAGGGCCCATCTACCCAAGGTAAGGGGTTTTTCCGGGGGGTTTCCGGGGCCGCGAGGGGGAACAGATGCGTGGTAAAGGCGATTTGAGCTTTGCAAATGCCTCCTAAAGTTTTCGGAGGGCCACTGCGGGGTTACCCGGTTTTTCCTAGTGAGAGCCACTACGGAGCCAAAAAGCAAGAGAAGGGGGGAATAAATTGGGAAAATTTAGTTACAGAACCCCAAAAACCTGTAGGGAAACGCAAACCGACTGGGCTGGCCACTCCCAAACACGGTTTAAACACTTTGCGGATCCTTTTGTACCTCGATCAAAAATAAGGGAAACCCCAAAAAGGGAACGGGTTTGGGGGAAAAGGCATTTCCCTCCATTTGGGCATAAAAGTAAATTATCCCCGGAGCCGCTTCAAAACCTGACGGACATAAACAAGGTGGGACTCGAGGCCCGGCAGAAACACCAAAAAAACCCCAAAGGAGCCCCAATACACGCGGGGTGTAAAAGAAAAACCCCTAAAAATGTCATTAAACGACCCCTGGAAAAAACGGCAGGCGCATTACCCAGTCCGAATGGCTTTCCCGGGGTACTCGAAGTGGCCCACCCCCCGGTTTTTTAAAAGGCCGTCTTCCTTTCATCCCCCCTTGCGTTTGGGACCAAATTGTAGGCCCCTCTTAATCCAGTTTTGGAAAAAACCCTTTGCGCCCTGAAACCCGGCCCAAATAACTCCGTGACAACAAAAAGGGGGTACCAAATTCTTAAACCGAGATCTCATTCAACCCCGTAATCAATGCGGGGTTCGCAATTTACCACCCTTTCCCTTTTTCCACGAAAAGAATCCTGCCCCGGGGAGAAGAGGACTTCCGAATAAACCCCTTTTTTAAGATTCTCAGTATTTATTGGGGACATGCTTGTTTCCCCCCGGGAATGGAAAAAGGGGTTAACTCTGCCCCAGGGGGGCCCTGGTACCGGGGGTTCAATGGGTTAAATTTGGACAATAAATAAGGACGATGTGGCGGGGGGGTCTCTGTTTGCTTCTCGGAGAAAAATTTTCCACAACCCTTTGGGTAAGGTGCGGAAGACACGCAGAGGCTTAGCTGGTACCGTAGAAGCGGCGGCCCCGGGGCGAGGTGCCCACCAAACAGCGAGCCCCGAAAAAGGGGGCCCCAAACGAAAACCCCCGCCCGCTGCCACAAGCACCGGGGAAAGGGGGCTGCAGCCAAGGTAGCCCCAATGGAAGGGCGAAAGAAGCCCCGGGGTTAACACATGAACGATATTCTCTTTTGTGTAGTGCCCCTATTTGGGAGGGACAAGGGCTCAAAAAGGGAAACGGCCCGGGGTCCCGGAGGATCCTCCCCACTAAACGGAGGAAATGGACAGGGGAAAATTTCTCCGGGGGAAACCAGGGGAAAGGGATTTTTGAAAAACCCCCATGAAAGCGTCCGGGAAGTTTCCAGCAAAAACCGGGGGCCCCAAAAAAGCTGAAATTTGAAAGGGGGCCCGGGCTTTTAGTGCAAACCAGGACCAAAAATGCAGGCGGGGAGAGAGACTGCACCGCGGGGATGCTTCCCCCACTTAGCCTGTTGCCCGTTCCCCGGGACGCCTTTGGCAAGCAACAGCAAGGGAGAGAAAATCAGAGCTGCCGAAAGTAGAGACATAGTTTCCCTTTACGCGCGTTAAGTTCTTGCGGAGACAGGTGGGCTCTATCCACTTGCATGACCTCTTCCACGGCGGGTGGGGAAGGGACGGTGGAGGCCCCTAGAAACACCGGGGCAAGAGAGATGGGCGGCGTGTAAAGGGGTGGGTTTTTGCTCTTGGCAGAGCTCCTCACGCCTTTTCTGCGAAACGGGTGTCAATCCGGGTTTGCCCAGGTGGGTTTGCTCGCTTAAAAAAAAGACGGAAGGCCCGGGGGGGCGAGTGCAAACCCCTTTAAAGGGCTGGAGAGGCCCTTTTTTGAACTTGGGGCTAAAAGCTGCAAACGTTCCAGGTTAAACCCGAGCAGTGTTCAAAATTTCACCGGGGTATCTCCAACTAAGAAATTTTCCCTTGCTGCAGGTTTTAACAGGGCGGGTTTCCCGGGAGATGGGGGCACGACAGGGCCTCGAAAAACACTCCCGGGAAATCCCAGTAAAAAAGGGCGCAGATCGCGTGATTTGGGGCCCCCTCGGGCCCATAGGGGGAGTTGGGCCCAAAGGGCCCGGCTTTACCCCGGGGGAAGGGGGACTGACCACGAAGGCCACCTTGGATCTTTCTGACAACTGACCTGCCATGAGTTCCACAGCAAAGGGGGCACTGGGGGATAAGCCCCCAACCTTTAAAACCCCATCAAACTTAGTGCATGGGTAACCGGGGCTTGGGACCGACGGGGGCAAAATGCCCGGGGAGGGAAACCCCTCACCCAACCCGCAGGGGCTGGGGGGCGTGAACTCTGCACCAGGGGGGAGAGTTTTTCTCGGGGGCTGCTCGCTTGCTGCGCGATCTGTTTGGGCTGCTTGGCCAAAAACGGTGGGGGAAAACCGGCGACACTTTGGGAACCCACACCTTGGGGGGATCCATGGCCCGGTCCTACTGTAACGGGGGGTTTGTGGAAAAAGCTGGACCAAAACCCCAGGGGAAGGTGGAAACCCCCCCCAGGAACGGAATCTAAGTAGGGCCCCGGTTTTTTAAACCAAGGGGGCCCCGCCGCAAAGCGGGAAAGGACTTCTGCGGGGGGATCTAACCCGGGCGTTCCACTGGCGGGACTTTTCCTGCGGTGGCGGCCGGGTTTTAAATTTACAGTTCGTCAGGGAAGCTTTTTGGTCGGGGACAGGGAAAGGGCAAAAGGCCCCGGGTCTGGATCGAAAAAGGGACAGGGAGACGGTCAGGGGAGGCGGGAAGAGACGTGGCGAAAAAACGTAGGCCAAAGGGGACGGGAAAACGGGTAAAAAAACTAGACTAGGAACGCTTTCCCCCCGGGGGAACACAAATAAGATCCGGCGAAAGGGGCCGGGAGGAAAGGGGGCCCGACCTAAATAGGAAACAGTGCCCGGGAATAGCAAAAATTTCCGGCGACTGCCCCTTTTAAATTTTTAAACAAACGGGGCCCGCGCGCCCTAGGGGCCCGGGGCCACGCGCCGGGGGGCTGTGGGGTGACCGAGGGAGGGGCGCCGGGCCGGGGGAAGTGGGTGCTGGCAGGGCTGGACAAGCGGCCCCCAACCCAACGTGCGGGGCGGGGCTCCGCTGAAAGCCGCAGCACGGACGGGGCCCCGCACCCCCAGACAGGGGGAGCCCGGGGGGGGCCGTGACACAATGCTTCGCTCCAATTTCCTCCTCCCCTCCCCCTCTCCCCCTCCCTCCACATTTAGCCCCCAAACCCCATTTATTGGCGCGAAATGGGAGTCCCCCACGTCTCCCGTCCACGTCCCACGTCGCCCACGCTCCAGTCCACTGTCCAAAAGAATTTTTTTGCAAACTTTTCCAGGGCATGAAAACATTGGGGAAAGGAAAGTTATTCATCCCCCAGTCCGGGGACTGACAAATAAAGCACTTCCCTCAAACGGCCTGAGCAAAAAGGCAAAGGGGGCACGCATGAGCGCCCCCTGGGTGCCCCTGGCTGACACCCCAAAATTACACAGGGGAGTACTGCTGTCTGCTGGGGTCATCAAAAAATCGTTAATGCCCTTTCTCTGATCATACAGTCGGTCTAACATGTGCAGGCTGGAATTCCAATGGGTGGAAACATCGCATGTTAGCGTGTGTTGGGGGAGGCCGTTCTGGGTGTGCCTGGCTTTGTAGGAATGGATGAAGTGCATGCACAGTTTCCTGACAATTTTTAGAATGTCTTAAAGATCGGTGGAAGACTTCAGGAACCTTTTCACAACCAGATTGAACACGTGCGCCATGCAGGGCGCATGGAACATCCCTCCTCAGTGCAGTGCGGATACCATGTTCCTCCCATTGTCCATCACCATGGTTCCGATTTGCAGTTGCCGCGGAGAAAGCCACACATCGATTTCTTGCTGCATGACGCGGAGCAGTTCCTCCCCTTTGTGACTTTGTTCGCCAAGGCAAACCAGGTATAGAACTGCGTGACACCGCTGTGCCCTGTACATCTGGTATTATGGAGCAGCACTTGTGGAGGCTGAGGTGGTGGTGGAGGAGGAGGCGGACATTGGCGCAGGAGCAGCAGTGTGACAACTTGGAGGAGAAAGCGGCGTCTCCTGTCCAAGTTGTTGGTGTGGCTGTGCAGGAAGCACATTCACCCAGTGGACTATAAAGGACATGTACTGGCCCTGACCGTAGTTACAGTTCCACACGTCCGCGCTGCCATGCACCTTGGAAGAAACCGATAGGCTCAAGGACTGGCCCACCTTCTGTTCTACATATTGTGAAGGGCTGGTACTGCCTTTTTGGAAAATAAATTACGTCTTGGAACTCTCCACCTCGGCTTGGCACAAGCCATTAGTTCTCTGGACGGTGCAGAGTCCACCATTTGGAAAGGGAGGGACTGCAGTACCAACAACTTGGACAGGAGCACGGTCAGCTTCTGCACCTTAGGATGGTTGGACACATACTGTTGTCTCTTGGCAATCGCCTCGTTGAACGACTGCTGGCGCCATGAGTAGCGAGGAGCAGGAGCATCTGGAACGGGAGATGATGGCAAAGGGAAACAGCTCTCTTCAGCAGAGGTGGTGGAGCCTTGACTGGCTGAAATGGCATGCGTGCCACTCGGTGCTGCTGCTGTTGCTGTGGCAGCAGGATGGACCACCACATCTGAGACACGTTTCTCCCAGGCCACTGAATGGTGACGCTGCATGTGTTGACGCAGGGCCGTGGTGCCAACGTTAGATCCCTGGCCACGCTTCACTTTCTGCCAACAGATTCTAAATATACACATGTCCAGCCCCTCCGGTGTCTTAGTAAAAAACTGCCACACCGCTGAGTAGGTGATTTTAACACCAACGCTCCACACTGAGTGACTACTAATGCCGCCGCCTTGCTGAGCCCCTGTGCCGCTACTTTCTTGGACCTGCGAAGTGGGTTTGGTACCCCGTGGTCTTTTGGCTCCCGACCTCGCACTGCCGCCACCTTGCTGACTCCCGGCCACATTACCAACTTGCTGGCTGCGCCGCTGCCTGACGCGCAAGCTGACGCCCTCTTCTCCCGATGATGATGATGAAGCCCTTGCTTCAACCCGCTCCCAAGTGCGATTGGCTACATCGTCATCGATTTGTGTTTGCCCGTCACTGCTATTCTCCTCTACGGTCTCAGTATGCAGAGCCTGACTGCTTGCAACATAACCTCCCGTGCCACTCTCCATATCACTACTTTCCCACCTACTGCAAGAAGCAGCGGATGTCTGCCCCACCTCTTCGCTGCCAAGTAGCTGCTGACTGTCCTCCTCAAATTGTTCATCCTCGCTGTATAGTGGCGCTGAGCCCAGACCACATAGTAGATCTCTGGCTGAGGGAACCAGGCGGGACAGAGGCGGATTGAGGACAGGTGAGGGTTGCTGACCTACTCCCGGGCCATGCCAACTAAGTGTTGTGTCTGACGTTCCCACCGACTCTTTGCTGGGGTTGTCAGATGTCATCTGGGAGGGATTGAATGACCTAGTCAACCAATCAAGAACCCTTGGGTTGCTGGTCAACACACGGCCGCTAGATGACACCGGCAGTTCTAACCTCACCGAGTGATCTCTTCTGCGACGTCCCCTTACTGTGCTACGACCTGTGCCTGCTCCAGGAATGCTTGTGCCACTGCCACTCGCATGTGAAGAGCCTGCCACCTCTCTGTCTGATCAAAAATTTACAGACTTTGTTTAATGAAGATGTCTGTATATGATAAATACACACCCTGTATTTCACTCCAAGTACAACACTAATAGGATAGAGGATTCCCAGAATCTGAAATTCCCTAATAATACAGCAGGAGAAATTGAAATAATGGCGCAGGAAAAGCGGTCTGTATTTCTATCCTAATACATCACTATCAGGATTGAGTGGATTACTTGAATTTAAAATTCCCTAATACAACCGGAGAAATTGAAATAATGGCGCAGAAAAATCAGTCTGTATTTCTATCCCAATACAACACTATCAGAATTGAGTAGATTACTTGAATTTAAAATTCCCTAATACAACAGGAGAAATTGAAATACTGGCGCAGAAAAATCAGTCTATATTTCTATCCCAATACAACACTATCAGGATTGAGTGGATTTTTAGAAACTGAAATTCCCTAATAATACAACAAGTGAGATTGCAATGTATATGGGGCAGAATTACACCCACCCTGGACACCCTGGGAGAAGACCCCACAAACTAAACAAAATGATAATGCTGGTGGCAATAAATTTAGGCAACTGAGCCCCAGTCTCTGATAAAAACAGCTTCTTTCATGATAAGTTGTATAGCGCAAAGGGATCCAGAATGCTGAGTGAGAAAGTAACAGACATATAGTGTTCTTTCTCCCCTCCCCACTCGCTGAATAAAGCTGTATAATGAGATCTGTGTAGCAGCAGATACAGAACACTGAGTGACTGAGCAAGTAAGAGACTTGTAACGGTCTTTTTTCCCCTTCCCCAATCGCTAAGTAAAGCTGTATAATGAGAGCTATGCAGCAGCAGGGACGCTGTTATGCCAAGAGATACAACAAGAGGACTGTGAGGAGCGCAGGTGCCGTCCTTACTTATAGTGCTGTGTCCCGCCGGTCTCTGATTGGCTTCATGTCTGCATATGTCATTGAGGGTCCTCCTTTCTTCCTCCCAGAGTTCTTTGCCCCATGTAATGCCATGTGCTTGCGGCTATTTTACAACAAAAAAAAGACGCTTCGTTCCCGTGAAGTACCATAAACCGGCTTTGTGCAGAATCGACGTTTTCCTGAAATTCTAATCGAATTCCACTTCGATAGAATCGATTCGCCCATCTCTAACCTTAGCTCCTCTTAACCCCATCTGTTTTCAACACCAGCCCATCCCTAACTTGGGACTGTATCACTTATGGTATGTCCACACGGCAAGGGTTTTCAGTCAGTTTTTCACATGGTTTTTGGATTTGAAAACTGTTAGAAAACCAACTGTGAACCATCCATATAGACGTCAATAGAAAGTCCAATTTGTAGTCTACACTACTCGGATTGTCTGACGGTCGGATTTCAAATCCAAAAGCAATAAAAAAAAACTTGAAAAGTACATTCTTCCACCAGGTTTTAGGGCAGAACATGTACTGTTCAATGTTTAGGGGGATGTCCGGATCTGCAAACCGTAGACAGAAAAGTCCTCCTAAACATTAAAAAGACTATAAAATACCGGTCCCATTCTTTAATCAGAGCTGGAAACAAAATCAGAACCAGTATTTCTTCAGTGCCGTGTGACCATACCCTTACACTAAGGCTGCATCTTTTGGGGAGCTCGATCCACAGGACAACCTTTTTTCTATTTCAGATTTCACTGGACAGTGAAGGACCAGATAGCATCCTGGATCTGGCAGCACCCTGCATTTCGCTTTAAAGTAGTTGTCTCACTACAAGGATTGGCTATTATGTTAAAGATCTTGCAAAAACAAGTCACTTTGCAATATGTGTCCATTAACAATGCCCTACCTATTCCTAGATACTCCCTCTTGTATGGGCTGCATTAGCTCTTCAGGTCGCTATAGCTACAGACATGTGTGATCTCTCCTGATAGGCTGCCAGTGCTGGTCACTATAGCTACAGTCCTGTGTGATCTCTCCTGATAGGCTGCCAGTGCTGGTCACTATAGCTACAGTCCTGTGTGATCTCTCCTGATAGGCTGCCAGCGCTGGCTATAGCTACAAGCCTGGTGTCCTCAGCAGCTCCTCACTGCAGACCAGAAGTAGCCAGCAGAAGCCAATAAACACGCCCATGAATTCAAAAATGAAACTGAGAAAACAGAACTGAGGTAAGATGAATTGATGTAGTGAGGCAACCTCTTTAAGGTTTGGTTGTGACTTAAAGGGGTTTTGCTATGATGTAATGTTGACGTGGGATCCTCCAATATGGGCATTTAATCACTTTTCTAAATATATGTGATTACAAAAAGTGAAGCCTGTGAGAGCTACAGCATTGCTCAGTCCCCCTTAGTTACCTGAAAGTTTACATTAGACATGACCAGAGGAGCTGACAAAGCTGATCTGGCCGCGCTTGTGTGTTTGCACTTCTTATCTGATGACAGGTAAAATGAATGAGCTTTCAAGGGAGTGTGGAGAAAGTGCAGTGTATGAGTCTGTCTGTTGTATAGAGAATCCACTGTTGTAATATTATTATTTGAGTAAACATTTGAGATGCTCCCTTCTTCCTCAATGCTCACCCCTCCCTCTCACCCCTGTGGTAAACCGACCGATATTTGTCCTCTGCCGTGGGAACGCACCCTTACTGGCAATGATGCCATCTGTCCACTTGCAATACACATTCCTCACAAGAGTATCTAAGCTAACACCTAGATGCTATATATGTTATGCTTCATGGCTCTACTGTTTGGGGTATTATCATTACCCTAATAACTATCCTCTCCTTAAAATATTGTCCCTTTAACCAAGGGACTGTCTTACTAAAGACAGAAATCAAATTTCTTATTATGCTACTAAGAAAAAAGAAAAAAAAAAAAAAAAAAAAAATAATAAATATAATATAATATATATATATATATATATATATATATATATACACCATACACATGTTGACACACAATGATAAATCATCCATATAGTTTGAACTGTAAGGAACACATTCCTTCACCAAATAGCCTCTTTCAGATTCTTTACTCCCTTAAATAGGGCGGGGGGTTTCCTTTTTCATGTCTGCTGTAAAGAGTTTGGTTAGGATAGAATGAAAATAATAGCTTATTGATCACTGCAAAAACCTCTCACATAAAATGAAGAACTATTTACTGAGATGACCAAATAAAAGCAAATAAACAAGGCAGAACAAGTTTATGAAGCATCTGAAGTTTTGTGTTTGCTGGTTTAACTTCATGCAGATCTGATATATCTATTGGAGAGCAGAACTTTTCTTTAGGGGTTTCTGGACATAAATGGTTTCACCACCAGCTTTAAATACATTGTACAAGACAGTACTAAATTCCAAGGCTAGAAGGGGAAATTTTATATGTCGAGTAAAAAAGTTTTTTTACTTCAATATACCCCAAGAAGGGTACACTTTGGGTGTTGCCGCTGGCCCCCAGGGGAAAGAAATGATAAATCCAGTTGAGATTCAAAATCATCTGGGGGCAAAGCCCCCGGACCTTTTTTTTTATGACAAATTGTTGCATGTATCAAAGCGTTAAATGAAAAAGCCCCCTAACCAAGGAATACAATAGGGCATAATAATCATTGGTACAGTTTTTGGGTTCGGTGGATTCGCTGGAAAAACCCAAGCGTGTTTTGTTTAGCCACGCCAGGGAGGGGAGTCTAAGTAGCCCCCGGTTTTTCAAGAGCCCGCCGAAAGGGGTGGACTTGCTCCCGAAGGTAAAGGGCAGGGCAAACAGGCAAGGTCAGGAAGTAAGCGGGGCGGACTGGTCACGGGAAAAATCAATATGGATATAAGATCATGCGACACGGCGCACACCAACGGGGCTGACAAAGAGTGTTGGGGCTTATTCCTTATATAGGCCCAGGGCCCGGAAAATAGACAATTCCCCGGGGACCGGGCCCTTTTTTTAAATCCGAAGCCGCCCGCCGCCCTTGGGAGGGTAGCGGCGCGGCCGGGACGGACCCCCCGGCGTTCCCGGAGCGTGGAGTGGTAAGAGAACCGGCGCCCACCCAGCGGGGAGTTTGGTCGCAGGCAGCAGGGGGGGCGGCCCCGCGGGAGTAGGGTCCCCACCCCCCCATACATTTCCCCCCCCCCCCCCCCCCCCCCCCCCTTAGGTTACCCCCCTTTTTTCGGAACCTGGAGAGGGGGTCAGGAGGGGGTTTGGGCCCCTGGTTCCAGGGAACGCCCCTCGGCCCCAAACCCCCTTCAGTAAATAAGAAAAAACCGTTTCCCCCCTCACTGTTTTTTGCCAGACCTCCTTGCCCTAAAGATGTTTCAGAGTTGGCCACGGAAAAGGGCGAGACACACCAAGGCTTGAGGACAGAGACATGGAAGGCGTTGGGACACGTAGAGGGGGAGGCAAGGGGAGTTTGTAGGACACGGGTTTAAAGTTGCCGAAAGTACCAAAAAAAGGCCCCAGATACTTGGGCCCCAAAACTTTTTGGCTGGGGCCCCTTAAACGGATGTACTTGGCCGTAGCCAAACCTTCACCCGGCTTATATTGGGGGAGGTCTGTTACCTGTGGCCCTGGCCTTTGGTGCGAGTGGGGGCCCCCGTAGAAGGGCCTGTGTTGACTGTGTGTCTTGAGTCCCGTACTTGGGCCCCAGGCAGGAATCCCGAGGTGGCAGAGGGGAGGCGGGGGGGATGTAGCCCAAAAAATAAAAAAGGGACTCGGGGTTGGGAATTATGGGAAAAATTCGCCCAGGGGAGGAGGCAGCCCAGTTATCTGCGGGGACAAAAAATGTCGCAGATTTTTCCCTAACATTGGGTTGCCCCTCCCCACCTGCCCGTTGGTTGGGGGAGGGGTATGAGACGGAAGTCCAGCTGAACCTGCAATGAGCGCACAAAGCCCGCCAGAATTTCGATCAAAGGGGGACCCCCCCATCAGAGTGGAGCAAAGTGTGGGCATTTGGGGGTGAGAGGGTAACCGGGCAGAGGAAAAAAAGTGGGCCATTTTAGAAAAATCTATCGGCCCCCACCAGAGACCGTGTTTTAGAGGAGGCGGGGGTCGTAAAAAAAATCCTCGCAATATGGGGCCAAGGTCTTTCTGGCCCCGGGAAGAAAAGGAGCGACGGGGTCTGAGCGAGGGACTTTTTTACGGGCGGAGGTTTACCGGCCAGGAAAGTCTGTAACATCCCGAGCGGAGGGGTGCCCCAATAAAAAAGGGAGATTAATTGCAGGATTTTGGGGACTCCAGGGTGCCCGGCTGTTCAAAAAGATGTCCCACTTCGGGTTTCGGGCCGATAGCGGACGTGTAGGTTTTCCCAGGGGGAGATTTGAAGGTCCACAGGGCTGTGTGTTGGAGTTCGGAGGAATTATATGCTGCAGGGCGGCTCCACCCCCCACTGTGTCGAGGATCTAGAGAGAGCTCCCCTCTGATTTCTTCCAGCTGGCCGAAAGTAAGGAAAATCAGACCTGGCGAAAAAGAGTGACCACCTAGCTTGCGGGGGTTTTCAGTTTTGGGGGAGACTGCGAAGAGGATTCTGTGATCGGTGAATTATGATGGGTGCGAGCTCCTCCAGAAAAGTACCCCCATTCTTCTAGGGCTAATTTAAATACCAGTAATTCCGTCACCGTAGTTTAATTTTTTTCGGCTGGGGGAAAGTTTTGAAGAAAAACCCCGCAAGTACGCAGTTTTCCAGAGGAGGACTTTGAGGAAAACAGCCCCTGCACTACAGGGAGGCATCCCTCAAGGATAAAGGGCGCTTGGGCCCGGGAGACAGAACTGGGCAAAAGCAAATGTGTTTGAGGAGATAAAAATGTTCTTGGGCCTCGGCGGCCAAGATTTGGGTTGGCATTTTTCTTCGTAAGGGCCCCAGCGGGGGGGCCCCGAGCGTGGAAAATTTGGGATGAAATTTTCTGTAATAAAAATATTGGAAGGCGGAGGCCCCCCTGGTCGAGGCCTTGTAGGACTGCGAATTTCGGGGATTCATTTGGGGCCCTGATCGGACTTGTAGCCCGAGGGGTACGAGGTGCGTTCAAACAGGCGTTCTCCAGTTTTGGGTAAAGTGGTGGTCACGGAGACGTTTGGTACCTGGCGGGTGGGGGCGGTGAGTTTCCGGTCAGGGGAGAAGATTAGGTTTTCATCAAGATAGACGATCACGCGACGTAGGGAGGTTGGGAAAATCTCATTGACAAAGTTCTGGAAAAACCCCCGGAGCGTTGTGAGGGCAAAAGGCATGCGAGTATTCAAAATGGCCATCTCTGGTTTTAAAGGCGTCTTCCCCTCGTCACCTTCACGATGAATCAGGTTATTGCCCCCCTAGATCCAATTGGAAAAATTTTTTGCGCCACGCAGGCGATTTTGAACGCTCCGAGATCAGAGGCGGGGGTTATCGATTTTTATGAATTTTTTAAGGCCCCCCATAATCGATCAGGGTCGGAGAGAACTTTTTTCTTTTCAACAAGAAGAATCCGCCCCGCGGGGGGGAAGACTTGCGTATGAGCCCTTCGGGAGGGGCTCGGGGAAATCCCTGCGGAAATAGCCCATGGGAGGAGGACTTGCCCGGGGAGGGAGGGGGGAGGTAGCGGTCAAAGGGGTTTAAGGCCGGGCGGGGCAATTTGGCCTGCTCGAAAATCCCATTTGGGGAAGGGGCCTTTGGAAACCCCCCGGAGTGGGCAGGACCCGGGCCCCCGAAAAGGTTAGTTTTGACGGGGGGCGGAGCGGGGCCCGGGGAAAACGGGGGGATTTGGGGTGGAAAGGCATGGGGTTTTTGCAAGGGGGGCCCCGGGGATGGTTCGGGTTTCAGGGCGAGTGGGACAGGAGGGGGGCAGGAAGGCCAGGGTTTTCCCCGAAGGGGGGGAGGGGGGGCAAAAACAAGGCAAAATTTCCAAAAGTCCCTTGGTTAAGGGCCCTACACCCGCCCCCAAAAGGGAGGGGAGAGGCAGCCAATTTGGGCCGGGCCCTTTTAGGGCCCTGCGGGCGAGGGAGCGGGTGCGCGGGGGCCAAAACCCGGAGGGGGAAACGGGAGGGGAAAAGCCGGGGCCCCGGACAAATTTAAAGGGGGGCCCCGGCCCCGGGGGCGGGGGGTTGGGGGGGGAAGGTGCCCCCCCCCTGGTGAATACCAATTTTTTGGGATGTCCAAAATTTTAAAAACCCCATTAAACCTTTTTTGGAAAAAAAGGCTTTTTAATTTAGGTGAAAGGTTTATGCAGAGAAGGTCCCGGTGCAGGAAGAGGTAGCGCCATGGCTGCAGGAGCGACTGGTGCTGGCATGGAGGCAGCAGCCGCAGGCGGAGGTAGACGAGCTGCAAGGTTCTGCATCATGGCCGCGAGCTGGTCAATACTTTGGCTCTGCTGGGCGACAGCCGTCGTGACGTCCCGGAGTTCGGGCAAGGGTACCCTGGTGGAATCCATGGCCAGTCTGTACTGTAAGGGTTCGATGGATTCGCTGGACCACCGCAAGCGATGATAGTTTAGCCACGCCAGGGAGCGGAGTCTAAGTAGCCCCCGGTATTCACCAGAGCCCGCCGCAAAGCGGGATGGACTTGCTGCGGCGTGAGGCTACCAGGTCGCTACCCCTGACGTGACTTGCTTGTGATGGCGGCCGGGGTAATGCGTGGTACAGAATCATAATCCGGAGGCGTAGTCGGAGACAGGCAGGAGGTCAGGACAGGCGGCAGAGGTTCGTGGTCAGAGACGGGCCGAAGGTCAGGGCAGGCGGCAAACAGGCAAGGTCAGGAACATAAGCAGGCGGACTAGTACACGAGAAATCAATATGGATACTAAGACTCACTAGCGACACGGAACGCACACCAACAGGGGGCGTATTCCTTATATAGGACCAGCACCCGGCAATAGACCAATTACCGGGACACTGGCCCTTTAAATCCAGACCAGCCATCGCGCGTGCGCCCTAGGGAGCGGGTACACGCGCGGCGGCCAGGACGGACCGGCACGGCGTTCACAGGAGCGTGGAGTGGTAAGAGAACCGGCGCTCGGCCAGCAGGGGGATGGTCGCAGGCAGCCGCGGCACCCGCGCCGGACCCCCTGCGGGCAGGGGGGTGGCCGCGGGGAGCAGCGGTGCCCGCAACCCCCATGACAATGTTAATACTCATACTTCTTACTGGGCAGTGTCCAAGATTAATTAAACTTCAAACAAAATACATAAATCCTTTATATGTGTCAAACTAAAGAGAAACATCTTATTACTTTGCAGGTGCCCAAATGGTATCAGGGTTATTCCAATTCAGCCTCCAATTATAAATGGACAGCTGCACTTATTTCAAAACATTGCATGAGAACAGGATCTTTCCCACTAGTGTCTCCCTCCACCCTGGCACCTCTAAAGCAATTCTTGGCTAAGTTTCAGTATGAAACATCTCTAGGATACTCAGAAGAAAGGACAGAGCAGAACAAAGAAATAAAGACAAAATGGAGTCAGTTCGGGCTTAGACAGCAGGGCTATATTTACTCTAACAATATTTACTCACAGGACCTCCGCTCTCCTCTTATCACCTCCTCACATAACTATCTCCAAGACTTCTCTTGTGCTTCCCCCACACTTTGGAACTCACTGCCCCAACAACTCAGACTTTCCCCCTCTCTCACCAGCTTCAAACGTAACCTTAAAACCTACCTCTTCAGGATTGCCTATAACCAACCTTAAGGGCGACATGTATGAATTCGAATGCGTACTTTTTTTTTACTTGGCGCCGACACTCCAGTTCTAAATAGATATAGAAGAGAGTAGAATACGACAGTATGACGATTTTTGGCGCATTACATAGAGCTTAATGCGCCAAACTTTGTATTGGCATAGAGTGTAATGCGCCAAACTAGGCGCACTAAGCTCTATGTAATGCGCCAAAAATCTGTCGTATTCTACACTCTCCGAATCTCAAAATCCGAGCCTTGAAACATAAAGTGGGCGACATGTATGAATTCGAATGTGTACTTTTTTTTTACTTGGTGCCAACACCACAGTTCTAAATAGATATAGAAGAGTGTAGAATACGACAGATTTTTGGCGCATTACATAGAGCTTAGTGCGCCTAGTTTGGCGCATTACACTCTATGCCCGTACAAAGTTTGGCGCATTAAGCTCTATGTAATGCGCCAAAAATCTTCATACTGTCATATTCTACACTTTTCTATACCTATTTAGAACTGGAGTGTCGGCGCCAAGTTAAAAAAAAATACGCATTCGAATTCATACATGTCGCCCTAACCGTGTTGCACTGCTCCGCCCCACAAACATGTCTGCCCCTCACCTTCTGTCTCTTCACCCCTTCCCTGTAGATTGTAAGCCCTCACGGGCAGGGACCTCTCTCCCTCTGTACCAGTTGTTAGTCACTTATTGTCACTTTGTAATTGTTTGACCAATGTTATTTATGTACCCGCCTGAAATGTACAGCGTCTTGGAATCAAGGGCGCTCCAAAATAAATGATAATAATAATAACAATAGTAAGCACAAATACTGTATACAGTAAGTATAGTAAGAGATTATCAATTTAAAGAATTTTTAGTGTTTGGTTTATTTAACATACAATTGATCATTTTCATATTCATTTCATTAAGAATATTTAACTTTATAATATTACTTGTTAAGCTAAGAATCTCAGTAAATCAAATCTCCATTTACTATGTCATAGGGATGTCTCTTTAATACCCTGACACTGTCAGCTCTGATTGATCAATCACAGAGGCACACCACCAACTGGTCGCACCCAACTGTAAATGTATTGATAGATGGCTAGAAGAAATTAGAAAGGAACAACACAATAATAATAATAATAATAATAATAATAATCATTATTTATATTGTGCCAACATATTCAGCAGCAATTTATAATGCAATGGTATAGGTACAGACAAAACCAAACATTACATAGTGAAAAAGAGGTGTGAGGACCTTGCTCACAAGAGCTTACAATGTGGGAATAGGAGGGAGAAAAGGTGAGAAGTGCCTAGTTTAGACAAATGTCCAGTCATCTATCATAAGGGCATGTATGTATTGGGCTGCGCCAGTTCTTGGTCTGATAGGATGCCGAAGCCCCATACATACATGTCGCCCCAAGTGAGGTAAAGTTTAGAGTAGGTCCCCATCTGTATTAAGGTCACCTTGTCGCACCTTGTCGCAGACCTGTGCGCTCGATGTATGAGTGGGCACACTCCAAAATTAGGCACATTATATAGCGCGCGCAGCACTTTGTAATGTGTCTAAGATGCGAGTTCATGCTGGAGGCGTGTCACACTACAACCGTGGTATACATTTATGACTTTAGTGTGGCAAATCCAGGAGCATTACTGCTGGAACAGATAGACTAATTTAAAAGTGGTTTACCTGAGCCTGAATTGACACTTTGGGTGACATGTATGAATCTCGTCACGTCGGAGAGCATGTTTTCGCCACTTTTCTAGCGAAATTTGCACCTCATGTATGTCGGCGCCGAGGTGCGCTCATACATGCGGTGTAAAGTCCACCGTGCCTCGCCAGTGTGAGGCGCAGTGCGGAACTTAGGCGCAGTGCGGGACTGCGGCTAAAATTCACCTCCCGAGGTAGTGCACTCATACATGCAGTGTAAAGTCCACCGCGCCTCGACAGTGTGTGGGGCGCAGTGCGGGGACTTAGGCGCAGTGCGGGACTGCGCCTAATATTCGCCGTCCGAGGATGTGCGGTCATACATGCGGGGAAAAGTTCACCGCGCCTCGCCAGTGTGTGGGGTGCAGTGCGGGACTTAGGCGCAGAAGGGACTGCGCCTAACATGTATTCCGATTCGAGACAGGCTGAAAAACATCGAAATATCATTAAAGATGTCCGTGCAGCATGGAGTATGAATCAAGAAATCGCTTTTATTAGGTGTAAAACATTATCTGAAAAAGAGCTCAAACCTACTAAAAAATACATAAATAAAATCACTTTCCAAAAATCAAGAACGCCGCAACATCAGGAATTTGGATATTGGAAATTGCCGGGAAATACATTAATTCAAATTCTTTAAGCTCTTCTCATTGGTCGGCAGAAACCAGCCAATCAGAATAGGAGCGACAGTGACCCAATAAAAACGATGGAGAAGTATTGTCCAATCAAATTCAAAGGCAGGACAGTTCAAAATACAGTAAAAATGCAGAAAAGAGCTGATTGGTTGAAGTAGCCGGGGCTTGGCAATCCTGGCCAATCAGAATAGGAGCGACAGGGACCCATTATAACCTATGGAGAAATATTGCCCAAATCAAAATCAAGGCGGACAGTTCAAAATACATAAAAAAATGAAAAGAAAAGAACGGTTTTGGTTAGATAGGGGGGGCTGGCAATTCCTTCATCAGATCGGAGCTCTTTGTCCCTTTGAAATCTATGGACAGATGGGGCACGAAATCTCAGGCCGTGAGCATGAGATTAGAAAATAAATCATTTTTTATTAATTTTGTAAAACTTCCTGTAAAAAAGAGCTAAAACTTCTTAAACATACAAAATAAAAACATTAACAACGTGTTTGTCGCGAGCCGCGCAACATCGGAATTGGGTATTCAAAATTTTGCAGGAAATACAGAATTCAAATTCGTAAGCTCTTCTCATTGGTCGGCTAAACCGCCAATCAGAAAGGAGCGACATGACCCATTATAAACCTATGGAGAATATGGACCATCAAATGAAAAGGCGGGACAGTTCAAAATACAGAAAAAAATGCAAAAAAAGAGTTAAATTGGTTGAGCAAGCGGGGCTTGGGCTTTCAGCCAATCAAGCGTGAGCTATACCCCATTGTAGTCATCCCAATCGGGGCATAAAAACCCCGGCTCTCAGCCCATGCGCTGGAGTTAAATTTAAAAAAATTTTTTTTTGGTGTAAAATATTACCTAAAAAGACTCAAACCTTTTTAAAACAAATTCAACAAATCCCTAAAAATTTGTCCCCGAGACCAGCGCTACTCGGGAATTGCGATATAAAAAAATTCCGGGGGAAAACAGAAATTCAAATTTCGTAAGTTTTCTCTTTGTAAAAATGCAGAAAAGAGCTGTTTGGTTTTGAAGTAGGGGGATTTGGGAATCGGCCAATCAGAAAGGGGCGAGGAAGGTGAGGGGTTTTGAAAAATTTTTGTTTATATGTAAAATTTATAAAACCCCCAAAGCTTTTTCCTTATAAGGATTTCAGCGACAAAATCCATTTGTGGAGAATGATGCAGCAATTATGAAGAGCTAAGAGGCTCGGTGTGACCATTGTTACTTTTTCCTAAAGAAGTACCTCGGCTATTGTCTCCCCCTTTCCGAATTTCGTTTTATGGAATTTTACTGAGTTTTGGCTGATGCAATCCCGAGGTTTTTTCCCCAGAGACAAGGGACCAAAAAAAAAAGTATTTTAACAGCTGCCAAAAATTGGACATCACCCTTCCTCTCTTCTCTTTGCGCCTGCCTTGTTTTGATTACTTTTAACAAATATGTGTGTAAGGCTTTGTTTTGTCAAAATTGCTTGGGAAAATAAAAGAGATTTGACCAGAATCTTGTGTCGATCAGTTTTCTATCGGGGCCCTACATGTTCCCCTAGTGATTTGGAATACCGGGGGGGGGAAAAGGGGGGCCCCCCCCTGTTGGAAACCCCCCAACATTTTGGCGCCGCATCGTGGGCTTTTGGCCCGGGTGATCCAGGGCCCCCAAGGACCCCAAAAATGCCGGGCTTTTGAGGGCCGGAGGTATCAAATTGAGGGCTGCACCTCTAAAGGTCTCTTTAAGTTGAGCATCTATATGTATTTAACTACCTTGGGCCCTTTGATTCTCCCCCGGGTTTGTAAATTGCTTGTGCTCTGGTCCGCGGGTGGTCACAATAAAGGATTTAAAACCCCAGAAACTTTGATCCAGCCCGGCCCCGTTTTGAACTTTTTTTTTGCTGTGCTTCCATATTCGATTGTCACTGTTTTTTTGTCACGAAGCCCTTGCCCCCGGTATGGGGTTTCTGAAATTAGTGGCACCTTTACGTCCTAATTAATTTTTTGAGGGTACGGGGGTCTCCGTTTATTTTAGGGCAAGATTTTTTATTACGAATAATTTTGGTGGGTCCCGGGGTTTGGGAAAAATTGCTAGGGATTTTCTGGGACATATATAAGTAAAACATATATGTTTTGCAAAGACCGGGGGGTACGTCCCCACATTTTGGCAACAAAGGGTGGGGCTATTGTTGGTTGGCTAGGGACCTTTAAAATTTTTTTTGATGAATCCTTGGTTGTGGCCCGGGTGGGCACAGGGGGGGTGGCCACGGCTTTTAGTCTTTGTCAGGGTTGGGGACTCCCCATACTAGAACACCAAAATGTTTAAGTGTTTCAAAAAGAAACATAAAATTTCCGAAGGGGGAGAGACTGTTGAAGAAATTGTATGTGAAAAGAAGGGGAAAAATTTAAAAATGCAATTTAAAATGTATGTTGGGGGGATTGCCAAAAAGTGCAGAATGCAGCCATCTAAATGCAAAGAGGTAGTAGGAGAATCAAAGAGGGCAGTTTAATACTGACAAAGATGGTTGTAGATGGCCACAGTCTCACCGTCCTATTGTCCAAAAGTTATGCAGAAAGAAGGTTTTGTGCTGAAGTTGAAAAGTGTTGGAGGGAAGGATAGGAAGAAAAACTGTAACTTTTATCATTGATATGTGATTGCTAAAATTACTGATTTAAGTGAAGGAGCCTCTGCGACCGGAGGGGGGCCCGGGGGGGCGGGGGGCCCTCACAATGGTGCCCGCGAGAGGGCCCTGGAGGGGGGGGACATTGGGGTATAGTGGAAAATCAGAATCCTGATTGAGAGGCCGGACAGAATATTGTAGGAGTTTGCGGAGACCCCTAATCATCGCCCACCGAAGATGGACCCCATAACGCAAAACCAGATCCAAGCGCCCCAATACCTGCCCGGGCCGAAACTGTATGAGAGGGGTATCTCGCCCTCTAGGTATAATCCCCTGGATACGCATCCCAGGGGCAGTATTATCTAGAGGACGCCCTCAACTTCAACATTGACCCCCCGGCCCCCCACGCCAGGTCCCTGAGCGCCAGCTCCCGCCACCACTCCAACGCCACCTCCTCCACCCAGCCAGCCCAGCCCCCCCGGTACCGTAAAATGACTATGGGAGGCGCGTGAAGGCACCACTTAAGACACCCCACCAACTGGGCCTATTCCCTAATGTCCTCAGTATTTGTTTTGCTTTTACGCTATCAAGGATCACATCTCACCTGGACCCACGGACACCTCAAGGGCCCAAATAGCCCAAATTCGCAGTTTAACTCATTAGGGCCTGATAAAAGCCTATCTACAAAACCATTGTGTAACCCAACAACACCCTGAAGTGACCCTTCTTCAGTATGTTCGATGAATCTCCTTCTTGGAGGAAGCCCTAAGATATGGAAGGAAAATCTCTATCCCTATGCTGCAGCAGATTCCTGGCTGCTCTCAACTGCAATGGTCTCCAAGGATTAAGCTCCAGTGGAGTGCCGAAACAAGAGTTATGTGTTTCTATTGGTACACTGCCGATCCTGCATATCCCAAGGAACCATACACCTTACAGTATGACACGTGTGCAAGGCCATTACATTATCCCATTTCCTTATGCCAGAAAAGCTCAATACAACTACAAAAGAGTCTTTCCTAGGCTCATGCACTTCCTTTAGGCAATGGTTACCAGGATGTATCCAGAAAATTATATCAGAACTTTGATTTGATTAGCCTGAAAAGCCTAACTGGGTGGGAAGACCTGTGCTGATAAAGCAAAGCACGGGCGCAAACCCATATGTGTTATGAGCAACAACAGGGACTGTTTCCATGCTCTGCGCCTTGCGATATCAACTGCCCCGAGCTCTTGTATTACGCCAGACACAATCAACCTTTCAACCTATTGTTAGTGGAAACAAAGGGACATGCCTCTGGGATCCTGTGACCCATGGGCACGATGGGGGGCCGCCACACGTCCCCCGTCGGCATACTACTCTCAGCTCGATTGGACTCCGTTGGCCAGACCGCTCCTTGCCTTGCTCAAGGCTTGTCCACGCAGCACAGAACCTCTTGGTACAAAACTGCGGATAAGTCTTGGGACATGACAAAGTGATCATCCAAGACCCCATGATCAGGCCGCAGGCAGCAGACCCGACTCTCCCAGGCACAATGAACTCATCAACGTCACCTGCGCTTTACAAGTGCTCGCGTCCTGTTGCCATCTAATATCTCCTTCAAACGTTGCAACTGTTCTGAATCCCAAGGGCCACTCATTCTTCCCCTACACAGGAGGGGAGAGCGAAGAGAGATAAAGGAAGTGGAATACAATCCGGAGAGGACTCAGCACCAGACTGTCTACCGCCTTGCCGGGAGAGAACAGCAACTGCAGCCTGCCATTCAAAGTGTGACTGGAGGAATCCCCCTCATGCAACCTTGATCTCTGGACTGAGATGGATCAACTGATTAAGGCTATCTGAAGGATGGGCGTTTTCACTACTAGGATTATGCAATAACCTACAGAAGATGAGATCCTCATGGCAAGAAGCACTGCCCCCGTACACCT
The DNA here is from genome assembly GCA_025379985.1 of Phyllomedusa bahiana. NCBI lineage: Eukaryota > Metazoa > Chordata > Amphibia > Anura > Hylidae > Phyllomedusa > Phyllomedusa bahiana. Next base: position 26,144 of record JAODAL010004252.1, on the reverse strand, counting down.
TCAGCTCAAGTGTGCCTGAACTTACAGGCTCTGGGAGGAAGCCTGTAAAATGTGGTGCCAAAGGAAAGTGACAGCCAATATATGGACGATTCAAGGTATGCCTAGTGGCAATAGACATGCACTTTGAGTTACTCATCGGAAAAATATCCCGAGGTATTCAACACAGCACTGGAACCCATTCCAAGCATGCGATACAGAACAAGTCTCTAATTGACGCGCGGCCGCGGGACTTGAACTGCCCACACAAAGGTAGCCATCTTAAACAGGTTAAGAATGGCCCATGGGAGCAAAGTGGAAAGACACCACACAGACCCGAAGGAAACCATACAGCGGACCAAGCCGCGAAAAGCAGCAGACCTTGGTGTAGTGTCATCCAAGTGCTGGATCCTGATCCCATTTATGGTAACCCACCAGAGCTCCAGAAGAAGTAATTCATTAAAAACAACAGGAACTGATAAACTCCAGCCTCTGATATATGGACAGCCCGGCTGGGGCCCCCTCGAAGAAAGATATCAGCAGAACATCATTACGGCAACGTGCAAAGGAAAACAACATTGAAGACAAGAGGAGCATACCCCCTCGAAAGAGGAATTTTGTGGAGGTGAATAGGCCATGTACTGTTTACCTAGACGATGTATCCTGCCATTAGCCAGCCCTGGGCCCATGGGCGCTTCACTATCGTGGAAAGAAATCAGGCACACAGCTATGTAAGCAGAAGTTGAGTACCATTCTCCAGTGAATCAGTTCATGATTGCAGCCTACAATCCAAGCTTGTAACTGAATCTGTACCACCCTGCAACCCTTCCCCAACTGCGTCAAGTTCCATGTCAGCACTTCTGGCGAAGCCAGAATATCCCTTCCAAAGGATGTCAAGTTGAACCACATCCAGATGCCCTAAGTAGCGGAAGTAATAAATATGTTTTGGTTGCAATAAGAACATTTTTTTCACAGGATGGGGCGCATAGCCTACCCATGAAGCCAACAGGACCTCCAAAAGTGTATAACGGCAAAAGAAGCTGGATTAACTGAGATAGCTTGTCGATTTGGAATCCCCTCAGGTGATCGATCAAACCAAGGGTCCAGCATTCTCTTCCTCGTATTTTTCCGAGAACTTTGGAACATGTTATGGGTAGATTTGGGCCACCACCCACCAAACGCGCGTAGCCAAAAAAGTCCCCAAAGCTCGAGCTAAGGGTCGAAAGAATGAATGGGGACCCTCAAGAAATAACAGTTGTCCAAAGATGACTGCTGAGTCCCCTTGCCCTGGCCGAGGACCCTTCTCCCACCAATTGTTCTGTACCCACGTTAGAGACACACCACACACAAGCAAAACAATGGCCTAACCCCCTTACTTGAAGAGTTCTGTTTGGGAAGCCTCCTTCTGTGTTTGAGGTCAGGGAGCAACTAGTTCAGGGGAAAATAAGTGACTAGGACTGTACAGATTTTGTGATTGAATTGTCTAAGAGAGTTGACTGAATACTTGCAATGCTGCAGGTCTCTGCATGTCTTGTCCAGAATCCATAGGGAAACGGTGCATGATTTTCAAAACCAGGAGAGAACCTAGTGTACCTAAAGTAGGCAATAAAGGAGGAATTTGCCTGGAGCCCAATTTGAAGGGGGCCCATTTTACTGTTACTCCTGATTACCCCACCCCAGCATGCAGTGAAGATTGGAGGGAAACCCACGGTGTGATCCATGGCATCTCATAGTAAAAGGGACCCATGTGACAAAATGATTGTATATATCCTTTATTTTGTTTTACCTAATGCTATAGTGATTTTTTGATCGGACATTAACCAAAGGGTATGCAAAGAACCTTTCATTTGATGCTTGTGATATATATTCCCCAATAATCCCTGCCAGAAGGGATGTCTTTTCCCCAGCAGGTATGACCCTCGATCCCTTGTGACAGGTGTTTTCTTAGTGTTGTAACACGCCCCGGAATGAAAATTGCTCTATTACTGGGAGGTCGAGATGTAGGATGGAAATTACGGTTGAAGACAGGGATATGCTCCTCCTGAAGCTCGGGCACGCAAGGACCCGAAAGGAAGGTCCTTACTGGTCAGGTTATGACTGCTGACCAGTGGGACCAATACATTTGGGTGGGAGTGAATACGACCGATGCCTGTTTCCCGTAGTTCTTCACCTAGAGCAACCCGCCTGCCCCGGATAAATGGGGAAAGTATGTCCTTTGGTGTGTAAACCGGACCTGTTGAAGCGGAGAAGTCTAGGTAGTGATAGATACTTAAAGATCTTAAATCATTACCCATCAACCGCCACTCCCACTGTACCTCCCAAATGGGAAATACATCTCCAGAAAGCAGTAATGAGAAGAGTAGTCTCCCCAATCCCAAATATGCAGTGGGAAGATGGGTTTTCTATTGAAACCCAAGGTTTCCTCCTCCCCGATAAAAAACCTGTGGCTAGAATGGGTTACAAATACACCGACAGGTCCCATAATCCTAACAGCTTTGGGTGTTTGGCCTGTGCCGGAGGCAACCCTGCCCACCTTGAAACACACCCCCTGAATTTACCAAGTTACTGCAGATAAATGCAGATGTGGTGTTTATTAAGCCTGTTGAAAAAGCAAAAATGGTTCCGAATGTAAGAGCATGCTCCCCCTTGTAGTTTTTTAAACCCAAAGTGAGACCACCTGGGGAGGTGTGGTTCGCTCCTGGGAAACTACACTTGTCTTCTCACCCCAATACTACAGATGGCTGAGAAAGGCATCATTGGGGTTCTTCCGGGCCCGGATTTTCCATGTTAACCTGACCAGTGGGAATCTGGGTGAATCTCAATGGGACCCCCCTTGAAGTCTTCTGGTTGTGTGGTAGAATGTGAAACTTGAGAAGTGGGTCTTGCCATCTCCCTGGAAGGGTCAGTTTACATTAATTAAGCTTTCCTTTCCCTTCAAGCGCTTTACCCATGGAATCCAGCCGCCCTCCACCTAAGATGACCCCCCATACAGGGATAGACATCAGATCCCCCAGTATTTCCAGGGAAGACCCTAATGTGTATAAAGATTCAATTGGAGTGTCCAATGGGTTCCCAGATCAGTTTAAAGTGCTATATCAAATTGCTGCAGGCTCGCTTCCCCGTATTCCCCAATTTCAGATTAATAAGGAATTAGACTGGATTAATTACATTATTATAACCAGCAAAGTGTTTTGTTAATTACAGTAAGAGATGGGTGTTCATGGAGTCCTAAATGAAGAGAATTAGGTCCCCAATACTAGGATGACGTACGAGAACCGATTAGCCCCATCGACATGGTCGGGCGTAGAAAGGAGGAGTTTTGCGTGGGATGATAGGTGAAGAATGCTGCACCTATATACCGAGCGAAGCAGCAGGTAGTGAAGATGGAAAAAAGTCACTAATCGCCCTAGAGGTAAAGGATGAAAGAATCTGTCCTAGGAACTTAAGGAGAAGCTCGATAAGATAGGACACTGTCCTTGGAGAGGCCTCGTGGCTGACTGATTGGACTGGATGGCTGGAAAGCGCTGGTTACAGCAGTGGGCATGGTTACTACTAAGTAAATGACTGGTGGTTGCTGACTGTTTTGTACGTGGTGGCTTCGCTTGCGCATTGCCCCTCTACAAAAATTATTCGGCCCTAGGCATAGAGCTGCGGGAAGAAGCCCCCTCAGGAACTTTTCCTTATGCACGAACAGGAGCGCCCTCTGATGTGTGATAAAGAGACACGCACAGACACTCAATCCCTCTTACCAAGACCCACCATAATAATGAACCAAGAGTCATAGTTCTCTGATTTTGAAGGGTACAGATCAGGGGAAAACCTCACAACAGAGTTTAGTGTAGGTCACTTGGAAGTTCTGCGTGTTGAATTCACCCAATAGGGGGGTTTCTTCACAATTCTTCTGAAAAAAATCCCCATACCCTTACCCCCAGATGGTGAGACAGTTTCCAAAGGTCCTGTGCTATTCTTAGTTCAGTGAAGGACAATAGGACAGGTTGAGAAATCTTTGGTACTTTAAGTGGGGACTGTGGAAGGTAGAGGCGGTTTTATGAATCAATATTGGTGTTATATGTACTAAATATGAAATGCCCAAGCTTTTCTCCTTATTAAGGCATTTGTCCAGCTGAGCAGAATCCATTTGTGGAGAAACTGATGCAGCAATTTATAAAAGCTAAGAGGGCTCAGGATGTGACCCATCTTTGTTACTCTGTTATCCATCAAGGAAGTGAACCTCACGGCTATTTTCTCGCCCTTATCCTGAAGTTTTCGTTTTTATCTGGAACGACTGATGTTCTTGGCTTGATTCAATCCCAGAGGCTTTTTCCCCACATACACAGAAACGTGGACCAATAAAATTTAATTAACAACTGCCTAAATAGTGACATGACATCCGTTCCTCTCTTCTCTATTGCGCCTGCGCGTTGTTTTGATTACAGTTATACAAATATGTGTGTAATGCTTTGTTTTGTCAGAATTGCTTGGAAAACATGAATGAGATTTTGATCCAGAACTCTCTTGTGTCTGACATCAGTTTTCTAAATCGGGGCCACGATACATGGTCCCCTTGATCGTGATTGTCAAATACCGGTGGCGAAACGGCGGACCCCCAATGTTGGTAAACGACCCCCAACACGACAGTGAACCATTATAAGCTATGGAGAAGTATTGACCAATCAAATGCAAAGACGGGAATGAATTAATTTTTATTTCTATTTTCTTAACACCCATATTATTGTTCATTGGCTTACGAAAATAAAGAAATACAAATTAACTAATTGAATTTATTTTTATTTCTTTATTTTCGTTACCCACCTAATAAATAAGTTGTTCATGTTTATATACATATCGTACACAAACATCATGAGTCTTAATCATTTGATTGTCGGCATGTACAGTTATTTACTTATAGAAATGCATTAAAACCATAAAGGCGTCGCGTAACTATCGTGCTCTCCCTCATTGGCCCAAATAACCGCCGTATGCGCCGAGCTGTTACCTAGCCAATCACAAACAGAGCTCGCTCTGCATTTCTTTTCCATAGAAACTCTATGAGAGGTAGCATCACGCCTGCTGATGGCTAAGCTGACGAGCCCCACTCTTCCTCCACCAACCAATCTCAGTACTAAAATATTTCCCATCACATAATAGGCTTTTGTAGTCGTGACCTTTCGATCGGCGCACCTCTTTCTTCCCACACAAAATAGCGTCACTACATAGATTCTGGAGGTTTCATATCCTGTTTGCCTGGCTCAACCAACCAGCGGTCTTTTTTTGAGCCTTATACTGTATTTTGAACTGTCCCCCCTTTTAATATTGATTGTGGTCCATACTTCTCCATACGCGTATAATTGGTTCGACGTGACGCTCCATTCTATTGGTTGTTTTTTTTGCCCGACAATGAGAAGACAGCTTGACAAAATTTTATTAGCTGTAATTCCCCGACCATTCACTTTAACCCAAATTCCTGATGTAACTGCTGGTCCTTGGCGACAAACGGCGTTTTTAGGGATTTGATTGATTATGTCTATAGTGAAGGTTTCAGCTCTTTTTCAACAAAATAATATTTCTTGAACACTTACTAAAAACTATTTTTTTAATCATACTCCAAGCCGGCACGGCGCTGAATAGCCAGATTTCATGCCTCCGATCTGGCCATAGACTACAATGGGAGAAAGTACTCGTCACTCTGATTGGCCAGAGATAGCCCACAGCCCACATGCGCTTCAACCAATCAAGCTCTTTTCATGCAATTTTTAACTGTAATTTGAACTCGTCCCGACCTGAGGATTGAATTGAATTGTCAAAATATTTCTCCATAGGTTATAATGGGTCCGTCGCTCCTATTTCTGAATTGGCCAAGGTATGCACAAGCCCCGCTATCATCAAACCAATCAGCTCTTTTCTGCATTTTTTTAACTGTAATGTTGAACTGTCCGGTCGCCTTCTTGAAATTGAATTGGTCAATTACTAATCCATAGTTTTAATGAATCACTGACTGGTCGCATCCAATTCCTGATTGGCTGGATTCTGCTTCTGCCGACCAATGAGAAGCGCTTTCAGAATTTGAATTACAAGTATTTTCCCCGGCAATTTCCAAGGATCCCTAATACCTGATGTAGCGCCGTTCTAGATTTGGTAAATTAAATTTTTTATGGGTTTTTTTTTTTTGGGAGGAAGAAGTTTGACTCGTTTTTCTTATAATGTTTAACACCTATAAATGTGATTTTTTTTTAGAACATACTCCAAGCCACACGTAGCTAGAGAGCTGAGAGGAGTTTTCTGTTGCGATCTTCTATATTTTTTCTCTCATTTTACTTCTCGCTTCCACTTCTCTCACTCCTCTGGCCGTTTAGACCCTTCCAACCAGGTCTTCCTGTCGGAGCTGGCGAGACTGCAATGCTGCCGCTAACTTTCCGATCCGTGCGATCGTACATGCCTCGCAGTATTCGAATAGCCGCATCCTGCCACCAGAACTTGCCAACCACCAGCGCCCATAACACACCCCTTACATGTTGCAGAGAGCGTCAGTCTTGAAAGTCCCGAAGGACTTGCGCCTTACATCGGCATCCCTGCGTTCCGGACAGTGGTTCAAGTCGGTGAGGCCCGTTTTCGCCAGAGAAACATGTGCAACTCCCGATTAATACATGTCGCCCTTTGTAGCTAGAAAGGCGCTAAATCTATGAACACAGTAGAAAAGATTCATAAGAGTTCAGGTGCATGTCTATACTATTAAAGCGTGCAATAAAATTGGTGTGCTGGTGCCAAAAATCATACATGTCGCCCATTGATATCTGTTTCAAACTCCACAATTTTCAGAGGACAGAAAGCTCCCAAGCTCCATTCAGCTCTGAATAAAAACAGTCTGTGTGGACAGGCGTAGTACATAACCAAAAGGGGGCCAGCTACTCCACCATGGCAAAAAGTCAAAAAAGCAAAACTTGGATCCCCCCCCAGCAATATCCAAGACAATATTTTCCAAAAAAAAATTGTATAGGAGCATTCTAGAGCGTGGTAGCATAAAGCTATGAGCAAGGCTGCTTATGCTTTTGCTGCCGCCACGTCAGCATCACCTGTAGAAGAAATATAATAAATACATTTCTCTTGGATATTCTGGCCAATTATTGCTTTTTTATCTATCATTAATATATGCAAAGTACACAAAAAAGTGACAATGAAATCCTGTCACCCAGGACACTACATCTCTATACCGCATAAGTAGCACATGAGTGCATTGAATATAGGAATGTGATCCGACTGAAGGAGTGGGTTTTATTAAGGAAGCCGTTGGTAGCCGCAGTAAGAAGATTGCATTTTAGGACAATGCTTAAAACTATGGTTTATGTTGTCTTGAAGGCGGAGTGGTGAAGTTCAGATGTTGAAGAAATTTATTCCAAGGTTTATCAAATCAGAATTGCAGCGACAGGGTGGGTGTGTAGACAGAGATGAGGGAAGGGGAGATTTAGCGAGTGGGATGGCAGCACAGTGGAGGCTTGAATGGTGGCGATGATTAGATTAAGTTGTATTCGGTCCTTGATGGGCAACCAGTGCATGTGACTGGTGCAGATGTTCTAAAAAAAAGGATATTCCTAAATAGCTATATTATGGCATTGCAGCATTTACTAAAATCTAAGACATGCCAAGAGTGCAGTAAAGGTCTTCTTTAAACAAATGATAGGACCATACGGAAGAAGTTAGCACATACCAAGAAAAGCAGAGACCAGAATCGTAGCAAAAGTGGTAGCAAGGTGCAGTCATACTCTAGCGGGGCCTGCAACCTGGAGGGGCCCAAAGGTGTCTTCTGCCCATTACGAGAAGACAACAGTACTATAGAGTGGCACATGTAGGATGGGGCTCTTTTATACATTTTGAGGCCATTGGGATCAAGGAAATCAAGTTACACCACTGACAGGGTCTATGACTTCTTTAAATCTCCATAATGAACTCTGATAAAAGATAAAAGTTTTGATAGATAGTGCTAAAAATTCCACTTCTACTAAATGAAGGTAGAAGTTTAAGAAGAGGTAGCATAATGGGCTAACACATAAAAATAAATATATAAGGCCAATGGGTGCTTGTGTAAATGAGGTAGAGGGAAGCGTCCGTTTCTTTCTTCCTAGATTTTGTTCCATGGTTATACAGAGGCCAGCTAGCCTTAATTACTGTGATATTGGTATTTGATATGTGGCACAAAATCTGTCAGTCGTACATTATCATGATGGAGTATCCATATGTACCGAGTTGTGGAGTGATATTTCAGTCATGTCTACAATAAAGTGGGAGGCGGAGTTTGGCACCACTATGAATAGTTCAGAGAGCCTATGTTTTGCTCACCGCAATTGGGAGGAATAGAGGTGGTTTGATAGAGGCAGTAACAGTGTGATAAGCATGGGTCCTGCTAAAAGGGACGATATCTGGCGCTAATCGATTGGAGTGTGGAAAGATGAGCTGTCAAGCTGATGCTAGATCCTCCAATGAGAGCTAAATTACCCCAGATCAAGACAATAAGAATGTTTTATGCCCCCAGTATTTTGTGTGTTCATAAACTCTTGAGGCACTTAAAATAGTACATTGAAAGATCACTATGTAACAGCGTTGTTGCCTTGATTGTAGGAGGTAGAGCTGCAAGGTAGACCCTGACACAACTGCCGAGCTGGCCTTAAGGAGGTGCTGCTGAATCTGCGTTAGCGTCAGGGTATATGTCACTAATTGGACAGTGACAGAGAACAAATCTAGGATTGGCCGCCTAGAGAACATAACACCTGAATGCACAAAGGATCTACGAAAGGGAACCAATCCAAAGTAAATTGGTCCCACAAAATGTAAAAAATAAAAGAATATCACCGTCTATATGGCCCGTAGCGCCGACAGGGACGCTTCAGTATATGCGGCTCCTCAGGGAGCGCATGATAACTTGAATGCCGAGTAACCCGCCGACAGTGTCCGTGAGGCACGTCGCGATGGCCCCGTGACTCTGTCAGCTATCGTCGTTGCACGATTTGTATCGACTTCCTTCAGGATCCATGACAAGATAACAGATCACAACCACTTCGGTAGCAAGAGCGAAGGCGCTCCATGCTCCCGCCAGTGGACTCAGGGCGTCCCAGGCAGACTGCGTGGCTGACCGTAGGTCTTTCCGGCACAGACAGAGCTTGTGTCATCACTCAGCGTGCGCGTCCTGATGACATCACCCGCCTGTTGCCGAGAAGACCTAGAGACAGCGCTATGGGAGGCCGGGACAGCGAGGATGGCTGGAGAGTGCGAGGGAGATCAGAGCAGCGGATGTCAGGTAAGGTTTTTTTTTTCTGGTTTTAAAAAATGCTGCCTGATGCCTGCCTATACCCTGCCTATACCTGCTATAGCCTGCCTAGTGGGACTATAACCTGGCTATAACGACTCTATAGCTACCTATACCTGCCTATAACCTACCTAGGGGGACTATACCTGCCTAATAACCTACCTAGGGGCTATACCTGCCTATAAACAACCTATTGGGACTATGCCTGCCCTATAACCTTACCTATGGACTATAAACCGCCTATAACCTACCTAGGGGGACTAACAACCAGCCTTTAACCTACCCTAGGGGTACCCTATGAGCCTGCCTAGGCGGGGAGCTATAGACCTGCCTATAACTACCTAGAACGCTGCCTATAACCTGAGCCTAGTGTGGGGACCTATAACTACGCGTGCCTAAACCTGCCTAGGGGGAACTATACACCATGCCTAAAATGACCTATACCTGCCATGAACCTCCTAGGGGACCTAATATCCTGCCTATAGGCTTTTGCCTAGTTGGACCTATACCTGCCAATAACTTGCCAACGTGGGCAATTACCTGCCTATAGCCCTGCACCTATGGGGACATATAGCTTCCTATACTGCTATAACAAACCCTAATGACTCTGCTATATCCTCCACTTTGGTGGACATTAAACTGCCTATACCAGCCTAATATCTTCCTATGGGGGACATTCAAACTGCCTATACCTGCCGATACACCAGCCTATGGGGGACATTAAACTGCCTATGTAATTTTATTGGAGCATCTGATTTTTATTTGTAAAAATCACCATTAGGCCGATGCGTTTGTCTCCACCCTAGGATTTTATACGTCAAGTCAAAAAGTCTTCTCCTGTTTTTTGTGTGGGGAAAAGAGTAGGTGCCTGGTCGGCTTATACTCGGGTCACTTATACCTCGAGTAGTGATCCGGTAAGTTACATTAAAAAGTGGTTCATATGTGTTATGATATAGTTATATAAACAGTCACAGACTTTTATTCCAGTTTAAGGGGTCATGGTGGAGCCAACTAGGAATGGTTGACAAATGATATTACAAGCTAATAGAGGATGTTAACATCATGGTGGAGGAGCGGCTGAGCTTTGGAAGTGGCCAGCCTTAAGGATGGCATGATGGTAATGTCATCCAGGGGCGGTCACAGTGTCAATCCAGGGTCAGTTTATGGTAGTTTGGGTTGTATTACGTGGAATGAAGGCTCATAGCATATCCAAAAGTAATGTAAATCAGGACTGTTGCTGTTAGAGACTTGTAACGAACACACATAATTTACCCCTGGAGTCTTAGGGTGACATGTATGTACGGGACTGCGCCAGAAGTCTGGCATCTTTTCAGCCCTGTTTGCTAGATTTTTAATCAAACACATTTCAGTATTAGGCACATTACATAGCATCCACAGCACTTTGTAATGCGCCTGAGATGGGGAGGGGTGGGCTGTGCTACAGGCGTGTCGCACTACAACAGTATGTTTCTACACATTTATGACTTTTGAATGGCAAAATTCAGCAATTAACTGCTGAACAGGAAGTTCACTTTAAAAGTTTTTTTTTCCTGAGGAAGCCTAGAATTGAGTTGCTTTGAGTAGCTTAGAAGAGCGCTAAATGCCGGCTGTGGTAATTTACATTCAGTCCGGCCCCTGGTTGTATTGACGGGAGCACGCATTCTCGTGCATGCTCCATGATGTGGACCAGCTCTGTGTTGGCGTGCAGTGGAAATTGATATTAAATAGAGGAGATAAGGCAGCGATCGCATATATATCGAGAAGGAGAGGAAGAGAAAGGGGGGAGAGGGAAAGAGAGAGGGAGGGAGAGAGATCGAGAGAGTTTGCACTGTTCACTGACAGCGATCAGAAGGTCCTGCATCAGAAGAGAGAGGCTTGTGCAGTCTCAAGTAAACACAAACAGATAAAGTGTAATAGTTTTGTTCTTCAGATCTGTAACGGTCAGAGGTGCTAATAATTATGCAGGATATATCACTGTTGTGAGAGAGAGAGAAAAAAAAAAAAAAACGGTAGAGTTCTCAACTCCGATCAAATAAAGAAAAAAAAAAAAAAAAAAGAGGACACGTGGATAGGGTCACATTATCATACACCCATCTCTCCTAGAATCCTGAATGTCAAATCCCAGATCGAGTTACAAAGATATGTAGAGAGAGCGAAAATCAGATATACAACTAATTAGCTTACCTCACTTAGCTTTTCACTATCCAATGATTACCCTATCCTTACCGACAGCTGAGAATCTCTTCCCCTCTCCCCCCCCACACCCTGTCCCCCGCTGAAACAGAATGAATCATCACGTGCACCTTTTGGAGAAGACACTCCCTGCTGGGAGGAGAAACATGCCCCTCCATTTCATAAGCTCTCCTTAGCAACTGGTAAAAACGGCTGCCAAATGATGAAACGATAAAGCCCCTTTAAAGTTAAAAAGTATATTTTGTCTGACAAAAGTTATATAGGCAGAAAATTAAACTTTAAAATGCTCGAAATAGGTAAAAAAAAAAAAAAAAAAACAAAATTCCCTGTAACTGGAAGGGGTTAATTATGACTATTTATAATGCTGTAAGTGGCCAGGGCCGATCAATTTTTGCTATAAAGCCAGATAAATGCTGGATATGCATCTGGTGATAGGCAACTTTCAGTTACAACTTTAGATACAGGTGACATAGCTTGTGGTCAACTCCATAAGTTTTAAGAAATATTGAACACAGACACTATGGCTAAACCCCAAAGGAAAGGGACACACCTAAAGTAATCTCGGGGTTTGCATTGTTACTGACAGCGACGAGGTTTTCCCTGCAGCGAGAGGGGATCTTGGCAGTAATCACGGTGTGAGAAAAGGGAAAAAAAAATAAACCATCTCTTAAAATCCTGAATGTCAAAGCCCAGTCTGTTAAAATATTAGAAGACAAAAAAATGCAATATACATCACTATTTAGTTTACCTTTAGCTTTTACTTCCAAATGATTCCCAGTCCCCGACAGCGAGAACTCTTCCCCCCCCCCCGCTAAAACAGAATAAAAAAATCTACGTGCCCTTTTGGAGAAGAACCCCCTGCTGGGAGGAGAAACATGCCCCTCCATTTTATAAGTCTCCTTGAACCAGAAAAAACGGTCCCTGAAAAACGAAAACCCCCTTTAAAGTTAAAAAGTATATTTTGTCTGACAAAAGTTATATAGGCAGAAAAATTAAAACGTTAGGGCTCTGAAATAGGGGAGATAAAAAAAAAAAAAAATCTAAACAAAATTCCCTGAAAAGGGAAAGGGGGTTAATTAATATTTAAAAAAGCTGAAAGGGAGGGCCTTTAAATTTTTTGCTATAAAGCCAGATAAATGCTGGATATGCATCTGGTGATAGGCAACTTTCAGTTACAACTTTAGATACAGGTGACATAGCTTGTGGTCAACTCCATAAGTTTTAAGAAATATTGAACACAGAGCACAATGGCTAAACCCCAAGGAAGAAGACATGCATTCCTAATTAGTACATGAATTTATGCATGGCAGAGAAGCAGTGATAAAAGTCTCTAATTAATACAGAAAAATTGCAGTCACTAATACAGTACTCATCATTTTCGTTAGCAAATCTGTTCTTTAATGAGTCTAGTCTGACTGGATCATTATTAAAGATGTCCACCAGGCAATAAACAGTGACCCCTGCTTTATACCCGCCGCTTTTCGTAAAAGCTCCCTCGTAAATTTACTTCTCTTCTCCCTGCCACAGAAACTGGCTCCTGTAAAAATTTTGGAGCTAGGCAGAGATCAAAACATGAAAACCCCAAAACCCCCCTGAATTGAAAGTACATAAAAAGGAGGTATCAAGCCATAAAAATGTAAATGTGTGTTGGGAATTTATGCATGATCTGGACAAATATCCCTGGCTTCATTTGTTTCATAACTCGCTCCAGGCCAGGGGCGTTGCTAGGGTCCTAAAACATCCTTTGTGTTAAGTTTTGCTCAGTAGGGCTGCGTTCACACAGCATTTTTCACACCACATTGTGAACTACGGCATGTATTTTTACAGAGAAAAAACTTATGTTCCTGTCACTAATTTTATGCATATTTCACATAGATCCTGTCAATCACCTCAGCAGTCACTGTACAATAAAAATCACCACTGACAAATTTGCATTTTCAAAAGTGCTCACCCCTTTATGATAGTAATAATAGTCACCAAATAATACACCTATAAATGGAGCAAATATACCATACGAATCATTGTTATTAAAAAACAAAACCTACAATACCAAGACCCAAAACTATTACTGCTTAATAATACTGCCAGACCATGGCCAAACGCGACCACCACATCAGGTGTACATAGGCACTGAAGGCGTATATTACTGCTATACAGTGACCAGATAGGGGTAGATACTAGTTGTATGTAGGCACTCTGCAGAAATATAAGTGATTACACTGAAGTTACATTTAGAGACTCACAGGAGACATCTTTTCTGATAGGAGTCGTTCACTTTCTCTTCTCCATCCAGCCCAGACCACCATGATGACTTCTCCCGGCCATGACTCGTCTCTGCAGAATTTACCACACAAACATTTTAGAACCCTCACTTTTCCAGCACATATATATTTACCTACTTAGGGGTTTATATAGCTCGCTTCCTAATGGGGGTTTATACAGGAAAGCTTTGTGACACCCCATCCCTACAGCAACTGGCTTTTCTATGACAGAAAATGCATCCATCATTCCTTTATAGGCTCCCATCAGGTAGGTTTTAGATCCCCTCACAGTAGGTAGGTATATAGGTTATATTTCCCCCAGTAAGTAGGTATGAAGGTAATATGTTCCCCAATAGGGAGGTATATAGTTTAGCCATCATACCGCCCAGGAAGGTGATGGGATCTGTGTCTCAGAGATAATGTGCTTTGGTCCGACATGTGCATATCAACCCAAGAACAAAAACAAAAGACCCTGTGAAGATGCTGGCGGAAGCTGGTAAATTTGTTTCATTATCAACAATGAAACATGTACTGTATCAACATGGGCCGAAAGGCCACTCTGCCAGGAAGAAGCCATTAATCCAAAAGAAACATATAAAAGCCAGATTAACGTTTGCAAATGCACACAGGAACAAAGACTTACATTTTTGGGACATGTCCTGTGGTCTGACGAAACTAAAATTGAACTGGTTGGCCATAATGACCATCGTTACGTTTGGAGGAAAAAGGAAGAATCTTGGAAGCCTAAGAACACCATCCTAACTGTGAAACATGGGGGTAGCAGGGTCATTTTGTGGGATTATTTTGCTGCAGAAGGGACTTATGCACTTCACAAAATAGATGGCATCGTGAGGAAAGAAGATTATGTGGTAATACTGAAGCAACATCTCAAGACATCAGCCAGGAAGTTAAAGCTTGGGTGGAAATGGGTCTTTCAAACGGGCAATGACCCAAAGCATACTGCCAAACTGGTTACAAAGTGGCTTAAGGATAACCAAGTCTCAAGTGGACATCACAAACCCTGATCTCAATCCAATTGAAAATTTATAGGCAAAGCTGAAAAGGCAGGTGCGAGCAAGGCGACCTACAAACATGGCTCAGTTACACCAGTTCTGTCAGGAGGAATTGGCCAAAATTCCTACCAACTATTGTGAGAAGCTTGTGGAAGGATTTCCAAAATGTTTGACCCAATTCACACAGTCTAAGGGCAATGCTACCAAATACTACTAAAATGTATGTACATTTTTGACTTTGCAGAAAGTAACATACATTCCTTAAAAATGCTCTCATTATTCTGGTATTTGTCAAATATAAATAATTTTGGTAATCCTAATTAGAGATGAGCAAGAACTAAAAAATTCGAGTTCGGGCCGAACCCCGAATTTATATACTTACGCAGGTGAGAAGAAGCCGCAATTACCTTCCATAAGAGTAAAATGGATACGTGGAATAACCTAGTGAAGACAATTTGGCTCTGAGTCACAGACAAAAATTCACAGGCTAAAATAATTCATTCCTTTCAATGGCTAACTGAAAAGATGAGGTCAGCGTAGCTATAAAAGGTGCAGCGGTAGCAGCTGCTACAGGGTCCCTTTGACACATAAGAAGACGCCAGTATTGGAAATGACACATGGTGACTGGCAGGAGCCCCCTATCACTTTTTTCACCAGTGCCCAAGAACATGTCATATATGTGGTGGCAGCAAAAACATCCCAATGGGGAAGATGGCGGTTCAGCTGGCAGGGCCGTAGTTATAGGGGGTGCAGTGCTAGCCAGGGCTGCCGTCAGTCATCTATCAACCGTTTCAGTGCCCCATCCAGCTAAATCAAATGGGGCCCCCACCCATTACTAGTTCCTATTTTTTAACATATCACTGGGCACCTTTTTGATTAAGGCCCCTGACAGGAGTACTGCCCTAATGGCACCCCTGCCAGTTACCATGTTCCATTTCCAATACCGGTGTCTTCTTAGGTGTTAAATGGGCTTTTGGGACACCTCAGGATGCAGGGCCCTGTAGCGGGTGCTACTTCCAGGGGTGCCAACAGGGCAGTATGGGTAGTACTCCTGTCACGGGCCTTAATCGAAAAGGGGCCCACAAATATGTTTAAAAATATAGGAAGTAGTTATGGGTGGGGGCCCCATTTGATTTGGCTGTATAGGGCCTGAAACGGTTAATAGATGATTACTGCAGACTGATTGATGACTGATGTAAATAGATGACTGATAGAATGTGTATTTCACATTGCCAAGAAGACATGCTGCAGTTTACTAGTCGGTGACATCGGCGACCGGGGCAACAAAATCTTCAGAGATCCACGCTTGATTTGTTTTGATAAATGTCAAACGATCCACATTCTTGGGGGAAAGACGGATATGTTTGTGCTGAAGATGCGTTCTGAGATAACGCTGGCTGCCGGGCAGGCTACAATTTGTAGGGCGTTTCGAGCAAGCTCGGGCCATTCATTCATTTTGGACACCCAGAATTTGAATGGGTCCAGAGCAAGTCCAAAAACATCGGTGCTGAGCCGCAGATAGTCATTGACCATGCTCTGAAGGCGGTCTCGGTGTGTCCCAATGCTGCCCTGCCTTGCAGGTGTTGGTGAGTTGGTAAAAAACGAGTTAAAAATATTAACCAGTGCGCTTCTGCCCCACGCCTGGTGCGCGGTATTTGCCATTCTATGCTGTATATGCTGAATTGTTCCATGTGAATTAAAAATGTAAAGAAGACGAAACAGATGTCTTGGTTGGTAAATGAGCACTGTCTCAAAATTCCTGTTCTACGTCAATTTGTGGGGGGGGAAGGAAAGTGCTCATTTTTTGTTTTGTGACGTGGATGAAAAAGGGTGGCACCCGAAATCGGTTCATTTTGACGGCACTAACCCGCTTCCTCCCCTTCTTCTTTCCTCCCCCTGAAATCTGGCCAACCACTTAACACCGAAGGGTAATCGGTATGGTGGGTCCCTCTGCCTCTCCTGACCATCACCGAGGCCTGGTAGTGTCATTCCCCCTACCTTTTGGGGCTGAATGCTGTCTTGCACCCATTGGGCCTCGAACCACCACTAAAGAAGACGATACAATTTGGGGGGGCAGTCGGGGCCCTTTGGCCCCATGGCGAAAGGGTCGTGTCCCCTATCCTCCTACCCTCACTGCCGGGACCTGCTGCCGCAGAGAGTCTAACTCTTGTTCCAGTAAAAATATGGCCACAATGGTCATGCTGACAATGCCATCGTCCTGACTGACCATTTTGATTGTGTCTTTAAAACTGTCAAGGATGTTGTAGAGATCCTTTACCTGCCTCCACTCTCTGTGGCTCAACACCCCGAGGTCTGCACCACTGCTCATCAGGCCATGCGACACTTCATACTGCATAATGGCATTAGGCTGCTGCCACGATCGCTGGAGCATGTGGAGGGTGCAATTCCAGCGTGTTGCCACGTCAACAATGAGACGGTTGGTGGGGAGGCCCAGATGACGCTGTAACGCTGCCAGTTATGCCGAAGTAGGGTGTGCAAATGCTGGAAGTGTGAGCTAAGACCTCGAGCCTTGAGACCCCGGGTAGCACTTGAGAAATTTCTGCACAGCCAGGTTCAGGACATGTGCCAGGCAAGGGATGTGCCTAAGTCTAACAGGTTCTTAGCACCCAGCCACTGGTCGGTCTGAGTGCACAGAGCCATCCACAGCTCTTGCCCTGTGTGTTGACGGTCTCCAAGATAGATTAATTTCAGAATTGGCCTGGTTTCTCTTGGCACGTGATGCTACCCATCGAGGTTGGGGATCTGGACTCTGCTCAATTCCAGCAGTGTGGAAGAGTGTCCGCCGAACCCGAGAACCATCATCAGAGGCACTGTCATCCACCCAACTCACCCAGTGAGCAGTCAGTGGGATGTAACGCCCTTGACCGTGCTTACTAGTCCATGTGTCTGTAGTGAGATGGACTTTGGTGGACACAGATGCAGCTAACGCAGGGACAGCTTTTCTGGAGAAGAAATGCCTGCTCGGCATTTGATATTGGGGGCATGGCAGGGCCATGACGTGGCAGAAGCCATCTGTTTTCCACCAGTCGGAAAGGCAACATTTCCAAGGCCAATGGCCTGGCAATGCCGACATTCAGGCTTGCTACAGCACATCGGCAGAAGAGGACCACTTGGGCTTGGAAGTGGCAGAGGCAGAAGATATCACAGTGGTTGGAAGTCCAGGACCTGTGTGGCCTTTTTTCTCCAAGTGATTCTTCCACAGCAATTTATGCTTTACATGCATGTGCCTGTTCATGCTGGTGGCTGTTAAATTCTTTAGATTTTTTCCTCTACTGACATGTTGAAAGCAAAGCCGGCATATGACGTCGGTCGACGAATCTGAGGCTTGATCGAAAAAGGCCCAGGCTTCCCAGGTTCTGGACCTCTTCAACGGTGAAAGCCTAGTAGCAGTGTTCCCTCTGCCACCACTGACCATGGCTGGTGGATTAATGTCAGTGGACTTGTGCGACCGCCCTCTCCCTTTCTGAGGCCGGACCCGCACTGACACTACCCCATCATCCTCCTCCACTTATGATGCACTTGCCAGCTGCTGCTCAAAAGACCACGTTGGATCCGCAATGTCATCATCATCACAGGTGACTTCCTCTTCTTGACAGTCTACATTTTCAAGCTGCGGGCTACAAGCCACAGGCACGGTGAGGCACAGCTCACCGATTGATATTTCTGGCGATGGACCAGCTTCCTTCTCCTCCTCTAAGGGCATTAGCAATTGGGCGTCACAGCCGACAAAATCATCCTCTTTGGCCTCCTAATCTTTTGAAATGCCTTCTGACCCCAACCGTATTGTGTCATCAAAGAGCTCTTTGGAATATGGATTAGCTAGAGCAGTCTGTTTATTGGGTGACATTTGGCCTTCAGGTTGGACTGATGATGATGATGACATTTGTGCCCTTGACTGAGAGGAAGAGGAGGTAAAACTGCTGGATGAAGGGTGTGTTAACCACTGAAGAACGGATTTGTGCCAATCTTCAGTAATGAGACACACAGGGAACTGACCAAGCGATGACAGGACTGAGGGTCCTGCGACTGACGATGTGCTCACTTGTGTGTTGTCCGGAGCACTGGAAGGAGCACCTTGTCTCGTACCTCTAGCTCCACATCATACGGCCCTCCTTGCTCGCTTACCACCTCCAGTTCGCTCCATGTTCAAAAATGTAAATATTAAAAGGTCAAGATTTGTTCACAGTCTAAATCTCTTATTGAAGAACTGTACTCCAAAAACAGCAAATCAAGTGCTCTTAAGTGCCTATACTTTGCAACGGGCAACTAGGATTATAAACAGAAATTTTTCTAAGGAATATCTATACAAAACTCCCTAATTCCATAACTAATGATGTGTCTGATTCCCTAAGCTAGCTGTTACCCCCACCACTCAGAGTAATCTAACTAGCAGCTTTTCATGTGTGAAATCGCTATTAAATGTTGTTTCTGCCTGCTGGCAAACCAGCAGACACAGGTGGCAGTGTGTTCACTATAGAGAGTAAGGTGGAAATGGCGACTAACAGGAAATATAGTGACATACACATAAGACGGTCATGTGATTTTAGCAGCCAATGAGATCCTTACACCCTCACTGGTGATGTTTTTGACACCCACTCTGTGCTCTGCACTGATTTGCTAGCCACAAAAATGGAAGGAAGCAGCTGAAAAAGGCGTTTAAGGCCTGTGTCGAACCCGAACTTTTTAACGAACTTGCGGCAAAAATTCGGTTTGGCTCGGGTTCGGATAAACCGTAAAGTTCGTGCCAAACTAAAAATTTCCCGAACGGTTTAGCTCAACACTAACCCTATTTGATCTAAAACGGGTAAGGTTTATTCTGATTTCATGTCAGATCATGAGAAAAACATGCATATGTGTCTTTTTATATAGTGTATGTAAACTTCTGGTTTCAACTGTATAATATGTGTAGAGTATATATAATATGATAACATAAAAGCTGTGGGAACACACTCAGCCAGCTTACCATTAGTATCTGCCAAGAGCAGGCACATTCACTTTATAATTGACATTTACTGTTTCTTAAAAGCGCGTATGATGCTTCAGAGTACAAGCTTAAAAAAAGGCTACCAAAAAAGGAGGAAAAGAATCCAAAATTTAATCGGAGAACTTCCTTAGAAAATAACTCATTTTCTTCATTAAGACCAAAGGAGAAAAAATATTGAGTTTGTAAATCCGGAACATTTTACAGCATTTTGGCACCTTAAAATGATATGGAAAATTGTTTGAAATGAGTTCAATAATGACTACAGTAAACACTGAAAAATCACTTGAATTCATCTGTATAGCATGCCAAGAGACACTTTGCTTAATTAATCCTTTATTTAAATTTGACCTATGCTTATTAATCCTTAAAGGTTAGTCCTTCCCACATATTTTAGCCCACAGGGGCACTCAATTAGATACAGCAGGTGAAGTAAATATTAAACACGTCACCAATTTTCTAAGTAAATATATTTCTAGATGTGCTATTGACATGAAGTTCTCACCAGATGTCAATAACAACCCATCCAATCCACATGGGCATGTCCATAAATTAAGTTATGTGTAATAATGAGAAATGACCCAGGAAAAAAGTATTGAAAACAAAGAAAGAGTGGTGCAAAAAGCCATGGAAAGTCATGACACCAGCTGAAATCTATAAGTAATTAGAGAGCAATCTTGCCACTTAGTGAAAAATAATATCAGCTGGTTCAACTGATGGCCTATAAAAAGGTTTCTCATTACCAAGTTCCCACACAAGAAACATATCATGATGGGTAAAACCAGTGAGCTGTCTCAAAACTTTTGCAACCTTATTGTTGCAAAACATATTGATGGCATTGGTTACAGAAGAATTTCTAAACTACTGAAGGTTCCAGTGAGCACTATTGGGGCCATAATCCAGAAGTGGAAAGAACATAATTTCACCATAAACCAACCACAACCAGGTGCTCCCAGCAAGTTTTCAGGCAGAGGAGTGAAAAGAATTATCAGAAGAATTGTCCAAGAGCTGAAGACCACCTGTGGAGAGCTACATAGAGATCTGGAATCAGCAGCTACAATTGTTTTAAAAAAACAATAAGTAACTTACTCAACCTCCATGGCCTGTATTCACGCTCACCCCACAAAGCTCCATTGCTGAACAGATAACATGTTTAAGCGCACTTAAAATTTTCTTAACAACATTTAGACAAGCCTGTGGAATACTGGGAGAATGTAGTCATTTACACACTATATAGCCATAATACACACAATGTTTGGAGGCCAAAAGGCACCACATATCACCCCAAAAACGCCATGTCAACAGTGAAGTTTGGAGGTGGGAATATCAAGGTGTGGGGCGTTCAACATACCTCACTGGCAAACTTCATATAATTGAAGGAAGGATGAATGGACAAACATACCAAGACATTCTTGATCAAATCTGCTGCCATCTACCAGGACAATGAAGCTGAAACAAGGATGGTCATTTCAGAAAGGCAATGATCCTAAACACGCAGCCAAGGAAACTCTTAGTTGGTTCAGAGAAAGAGAACATAAAGCTGCTATAATGGCCCAGCCGATCACTGGATCGCTTTTATAATACATAGCAATACATTACTGTACTGCTATGCATTATAATGTATTTGACAGGCAGCCTATTAGACTCTGTGCTGCGCACCGATCGTCAGGGTCATCGGCACCGCCGCAGCATAGCTGCAGCAATCCGACGACCAGACATGGCAGTGGGGAGCCATGTGAAGGCTCCCATCACTGCCATGTCCCGGTTTGCCCCACTTCTGGACGTAGACAGGAAGTGGGGAAACCGCCATCTTGGTACAGTCTAATGCATTGTCTATGCAATGCATTAGACTGTATTAACAATTGCGACCCCTGGTGGTCAAGCACCATAGGGGGACTCAATGTTACAGTGAAAAAAAAAAAAATAAAGTTTTAAAGTACACAAAAAAAGTATTAAAAGTTCAAATCACCCCCTTTCCCCATTTTACAAATAAAATCATTAAAATAATAAAAGGTTACATATTTGGTATCGCCGCGTCCGAAAAAGTCAGATCTATAAAAATATAACATCATTTATCCCGTACGCTGAACACCGTAGAAGAAAAAAAATTCCAAACGCCAAAATTGCATTTTTTTGGTCATTTTACGTCAATCAAAAAATGGAATAAAAGTGATCAAAAAAGTTGCATGCATTACAAACTGCTAGCGATAAGAAGTACACTTCAGCCCGCAAAAAAAGCACCCTAACTGACGTCCAGAGGTGTTAATACAAAAAAGTTATTGGTCGCGGCGCAGATTTCAAAATTAGAAACTGTTTGGCATTTTTTTTACGGTACCAAAACATAACGGAAACCCTACATGTTTGGTATTTCAGGATGCGTATCAACATGTAGAATACAGATAACACATCATTTTTACCGAAGATTGAACGCCGTAAAAGAAAAACACTCGGAAACATGGCGAAAATAAGTTTTTTTTTCACAATTTGTCCCACTTGGAATTTATTTGCGGTTTCCCAGTATATTCTATGGTATGGTGAATGACACCATTATAAGGTACATCTTGTCCCGCAAAATAAAAGCCCTCATATGTCTATGTAGGTGGAAAAATAAAAAAGTTATGGCTCTGGGAAGGCGAGGAGGGAAAAACGAACGTGTCAACAAAAAAAAACGCCGGGTCCTTAAGGGGTTAAACTGTAAGGCTAGCTGCACCAGCGTTTCTGTCAGCATTCAGGGTTCAGTTCTTTCTCAACCTACGATATTGTTCATTAGGGACATTCGGCAACAACTTTTTATAATGAAGCTTTTAAAATCCATGAGATTATTGCTTTTAATGGGTTCAATTAAGTCCTAGTTGTAATTTCGTCATTGTCAGATGAGAAAATATCTAAATATTTATTCCTCATTCAAAAGACATCATCTATGTATCTCTAAAACATTATAATTTCGCAAGACCATACTGTATTGTTAATAGAGATTCAAAATCCCCCATAAATACAGTTGCATAACTTGGCATCTTCTTGGAACTTGAGCAGGGGATAGTACAATGCTAGGGAATTCTCTCTCTTTTGTAATTATTTTATTTTTAAAAACATCATAAATTAATGCAGAATATTCTTGTTGAAATTGTGAGGATGAATCAGAATTTAAATTAGTGTAGTAGGTTTTGTCTGATAACATCATATGTGCCTCCGCAACATATGATGTTTTGTCCTGTGCCACAGTTGCCCCGCCCTTGTTTGCATTCTTAATCATTATTTCTTGATTTATTTGTAATGTCTGGAAAGCCTTCTGTTTTTTTCCATAGGTAAATTCTGCTTCTGCGTTATATTATTTTTATTAATGTCCCTAAAATCTGTTTCTTTACTATATTATTTTTATTGATGTCCCTAAAATCTTCTGCCACCAGTGCAAACAAAAGTGTCAATAAAACTTATAATTTGGAAACACACACACTTTACTCATACATATGACACATGCTGCACACACACTTTTTAGATACTGGACCTACGCCTCAAACAGACCACTCATATACTAGACACATAGGGCGATATGTTTGAATGGGGCAGCGCCAGAAGTCTGGCATCTTTTTAGCTCGGTAGCTAGTGCAGCCCCATTCTTGATAGTTTAAATTTGCTGGCACGCCAATGTCAGGCGCATTACAGAGCGCCCGCAGCACTTTGTAATGCGCCTGATTTCGAGGTGGGGCGTGCGGGAGGCGGGCCACACTAGATTTGTACCAAGCTATAGATTTATAACTTCGTTATGGCAATTCCAGGCGCATTACTGCTGGAACAGGTAGAGCACTTTCAAAGTGGTTTACCTGAGCCAGAATTGACGTTTATGCTCTAGAATGTTCCTGACAAATTAACCACAGAAGAGCGGGTTCATAAATCAGGCGCAATCTACATCAAGTCGCTCATAGTGATCATTTGAAACCCACACACTGCACACAAGCAGTGTGGGGTTCAGACACATTAGAAACAGAACATAACTTTTTCACACGGTGTTACAGCAATCTTGGTGGTTGCAATATTCAAAGAAGGCACACATGCTTAGTGATAACTTGTATAAAAGGTGGAATGTTTCTTAAACATTACAGATAATTTAACATTAATAGAGCTATAACAGTATTCAACACTTTAATGTAGTGTCAGTATCATGTTCTGGAGACCCTTTCTGGTCTGTCATCACACAGCACCATACAGGAACTATTGGTAGTGTCTGTTTGCTATCTGTCAACTACTTCCTGTCAACAAGCCATGACCATAAAGGCACTGATCCAGACAACATTACATACCAAGTTAGTGCCCTGCATGCTTAATTTGATTACTGGCACCCTTGGGTCCCACTAATGCCCAAATACAGTTCTTCCAAAATACTTAGGGGATTTTCAAGCATATCTGCCCATCCTCACCCCCATCTTTTATTGGATCCCCCTTTCACTGTCAACAAGAGCTAGTCCACTGCTTACAGCACTGTTAGGGTATGTTCACACGGCTTAAATTGCTGCATATTTCGGCGCGCATTTCGCCACGTATTGTGCTTTTATATGCGGTGAAATGTGCGCTGTAATTACGGTAATTCATAGCTATCATAGAGAGCTATGGATTACGCGCAGGGGTGTAACTAGAGAAGCCTGGGCCCCAAAGCACACTTTTGGATAGGTCCCCCCCGCCCCCCCAACCACGAACATTTACCAGGACATGCAGTTAGATAATGTAGATAATACAAAGAGGTGGGGAAATTCATAGAGAAAATATGGAAGGTTAGAATACCTTTAGATCCACAAAGCTGTATTTTCCAATACTTATTGAGGCCTAATGTAAGAGACGGGGAGGAAAACCGAGTCGACAAAGTTAAAGGGATACATCTAGCGCTGTTAGCAGCCTAGCGTATCATACTCAGACATTGGCTGGAAGATAAACCCCCAGAATTAGTTGAATTGAATGCCTCTTTGAAACAATTATTGCTTTTAGAAAAGCTAGACACAAAAAGGCAAAAAGAACAATTGACGGGAAACTTTATTAGAAAAAAAAATGTAGATAATACAAGGGGCAAATACCTCACCATACTGCTACCAAACAAATCCATTATACCAAAACCAACATTACCAATAATGCCATACCTCCCAACATTTAAAGATTGCAAATAGGGTCACATTAGCCACGCCTCTGGCCACCTACAAACCAATGACATCACATCAGGCCACACCTCTGACCACACCCAAAAAAATTACATCATACCAGGACACGCCTCTAACCACACCCCACCAAACAACATCATGCCCCGCCCCTCCAGAAGACCAGCGGCAAACACAACAGCGGCGCCACTAGGGTCTGTAAAAATGTAATTATATAAAGTAATGTATTGTATATACAGAGATCCATACAAATAGCTGTAAGACAATGTTCTATGGATGATACCTCTATATAATGGTCATTCAGTGACCACATAATACCGCTGTACAAGGAGCAAATATCCCCGTACTGTTACTAACCACACCAAGATAATATTATCATTAATACTGCTATACAGAGATCGAATAATTCCACCACACCATGACAACATCACCAGCACATAGTAACTGAATAATACCACAACACCATGACCACATATCCCCACCACATAGTGACTAAGTAATACCATGACCAAATATCACCACCACATAGTGACTGAATAATACAGCCACACTGATCCTGAATATGCACTTTTCCATCAACTTCCTACCAATTCCCACCTCTGTACAAACTCCACATGGGGTTATAAGTGGAGTATGGCGGGTATGGGGCAACAGGTAGTGGTCAGGGGGTTATAGAGTGTTAGTTGAGGGTTGTATTTCATGTTGGCACTAGGCCACAGGGGTGAGAGAGGAGGTAAAGGCCACAGCTTACAGCACAATCTCCTGGGGGGAGACAGAAGACCAACCCCGCGGAGATTGTGGTGCGGCTCTGGCCTGTTCTCCATTCCCAGCACCCCCAGATGATCAGCCCCAGCCATGACCTTCAGGGGTGCAGGGGATGGAGTTTAATACTATTGGATGCGTTAAACTATGTTGGACCAGCGTAACATCTATTTCTAAACTAACATAGTCAGCGAGGGCCGGTGTCAGGGAGTTTATTTAAATAAAGTGCTTTTTTATTTTGTTTCTATTCTTTTTTTTCCATTTTTTCCAGTGATAGTAAAGGAGCTGTCTGTCAGATGCCTCTATTACCAGCGTTTGGACTTGGTGTCAGCCAGAGGCAGTTTTTGTCACCCCAAGGCTTACAATAATCCTGTGTCACGATTACCCCAATATTCAACATACCAGGGTACCAGGAAGAGCCAGTAACCACCAAAGCGATCCCCTAATGTGAGGGTCTTTTCTGGGGGCGGGGTGCGGGGTGGGACTCCCCAAAGGGGGGGG